>LKNJ01004814.1:0-28168 GCA_002120245.1 Maccullochella peelii | reverse complement strand
AGGCCTCCCTCATCTTTTTAAGTGGGAGAACTTGCACAATTGGTGGCTGACTAAATACTTTTTTGCCCCACTGTAAAGGAGGAAACATTTTCTGCTCAACACTAGGAGGACACTCGCTGTCTCTGCACCGCAGGGAGTTGTGTTTACACCTCTGTAGCAATTCCTCAAAGGCTCAAATAATCTGGAAAATTAGGAAATAAATACTTTATGGATTGAGGTAACACATGCTCATCCGTATAATACTGTCAAGTGTTTTGACTGTGCCTCATAAAACAACATGCTGCACGCTATCTCCACACTCCCTTAGGTTTTCCAGGAAATCCCTCCATTCCTTAGTGATTCTTTTTTCTCTTGTTGCTTGTGACGTTTCCAAGATTTAGACCAAATTTATTCCTGACTTTTGGTTCACCACCACCAGCGCTGCAGCAGCTGCGAAGAATTACCACAAGGAAACAATAAAATATCCCTCTCTCCTGAAAACGTGTCAGGAATGTCTTTAATTTGACGTGTCTCAGTCTTGTTTGGTTCCATTCAAACCTCACGTCCCATTGTGTCATTTTGTTTCACTGAAATTATATCATTGTCTAGCTCATAATGCAGAACATATGAAAAGAGGTTGATTGCCGCTGTGGTGCAATATTCAAATAAAAATAATAATATAATGACATTTCTCATGCAAGTTCATGGTCCCAAGATGGCCAATAATGGCAGTATCTGTCAGCGAGTTTAATTTACACGCCTGCAATCATTTATTTCACATTTTTCATTCAGCATAGAGGGAAATTTCATCCAAATGTTAAAAAATAAAAGAAAGGAAAGTCTCAAATTGTTGACAAAGGAAATAAGAAGAAAGAGACATGACCTTCAATAAGGAAAGGGACAGCTGATAATAAAATATTATTCATTTTGGACAGTTTCTCACAAACTCACAACAAAGCATGTTGTGCCTCCGTATCTCCTTCCTCAGTTAAATAGTACAAACGTTTCCAACACAATTCATTCGATTTCAGCCAGAATGACTCAGTCCACAACGAGTAAGCAAGTAAAAGTTCAGCTCGCTTTTTATTACTCCACCACTGCTGGTAGGTCTGTCCTGGATGTTTTTTAAGTAATGTTTCCGGTTTTTTTGGAATAAACAGAAGAAGAAGTGGCTCATTAAGTACAACAGGAATTTGCGGGCTGCCACCTTGCCACATTTGTGACCAGGAACACCAGGAACTCAGGCTCATTATACTTTTACAGGAAAGCCCATTTTACAAAATGCACTTGATTCACTCATCTGTAAAACCAGATCCTGTAATGTGCACTTAAATATAACACACACACACAAGCTAAAAACTATGAATGAAAACATAAATATTGAGCGAACAAAAGCCTGTCACATCTCGTCTTTATCTGAATGTTACATATTTATGAGACGAGCCCCGTTGCTCTCAAACCTACTAAAACTGTGTTTCATCAGGTGTCAGAGAAAATGGAAAGATGCTTTTTCCTCATTTATGAAAAACACTTTTGGATAAATGATATTAAGAGGCACTTTAAGTATTCACAGTTGAAAGAAGCATCAAAAGGTCCAAAGAAACAAACCCTGCATAATAACCTACTTCTCTGCTGTCCATCTTTATGCTCAGTATGTTTCTGACACAAATTGTTTACATTCAGTGAGGTACTTTTACTTTTACTTTTACTTTGAGTATTTTCATTTTATGTTAATTTATACTTCTACTCCACTTCATCTCAGAGGGAAATATTATACTTTTTACTACATTTACTTGACACTTAGTTACACTTACACACTTTACACACATTTTACATAAGAAAACATGATATGCTTATATGATATGAAGCAGTGCTGTACTACTGATCTACCCAGTAGTATACAAAGTATCTAAAATTCGCTCCACATTGACAAAGTACAACATTAAAATGCTCATACATGTATTTGTTAGTGATAAAAACAGAATAATTTGAAAGGAGCCACTCTGCATAATGAGTACTGTTACTTTTGATACCTTACATACATTTGGCTGATAATACTTCTCTACTTTTACTTAAGTCACATTTTGAAATCAGGACTTTTACTTGTAATGGATCTGAGTACTTCTTCCACCACTGGTGATCAGTGACTTGCATGCCTCTAGAACTTACCTTTTGCATATATTTTTAAATTACCCATCATATTTTTGGTAATAAATCAATAATGACTTAACAATAACAATAATGTGACAGAACATTTGGAGCTGAACATCACTCGGCGTGCTGAAGTGATCAATGTCCGTCATATTTCTGCATGCCTGCCCGGCTCACTGTTGCAGTCTGCCTTGTTGAACGTCTCTGCTAATAAATGACCTGCAGGCAGTTTAATCCTGTAGCCGATGTTCAGGGCTCACATGGCACAAAGGCACGCCGGTCAATTGGAGTGTCCTAATCCCCCACATCCCCCACATGGAGCCATGGGGGAATTAGTAGACTAGTAACCAAGTAGCTGTTTAAATCAATGTAGTGGAGTAAAAAGCACAATTTCCCTCTGAAATATAGCGGAGCAGAAGTATAAAGTACCTGAGCACACCTTTAGAGTGTTTTGCTTACTGTCTTGTTCTCTCAGGCTCTTTTGTTCAGTCTCTGTCTTGCTCTCTAGACTCTTGCTTGATCTGCCGATCTACCCAAATCTTGCACATCACACTCTTTTTTCCCACTGTGTTCCTTAAAATTCTGGTGTACACCTTTATGTTCATGTCTTGTTTCACATCAAATGAACCTGCAAAACAGTAACTCTCAGTCTCTCTCTTTTGCATTTATCTCTTGATTGGTTGTCTCTCATCTGGTCTCACTTCATATCACTTCACCCCACACACACACACACACACACACACACTTTCCTAGTGTCTAATTTCTTTCTCTGCCGCTCTCTTTGAGTCTGTGCGGCTTAGACTTGTGAAGAGGGGGTGAGAAGAAGAATGATTGGAAGTAGTAGAAGAATGATGGGGAGAGACGGGCCTGTTTGAAGCTTCACGGCGGAAATCCAGAGTCCTCACTCACTGTGTGAAGCATATGGAGAGCACATGGCTGAATACTCTCTCTATATCCCTCTTTCTGTCTGTGTCTCTCCTGCTTGCAGGGGTTTTGGTTGGAGGGCTCAGCTTTGATGATGGTCCAAAACAATCTTCCTCTTCACTCTGGACATTAGTTATGAGGATTAGTTGTTTCCTTCTGCAGCATTGGCCCATCAAAGGTGTCCCGAAATGGTCCTGTCTATTTTTAGACTGTGATTCCCTTTTTGTCTTCAGGCAGAAAGGATGTATGGTAGCAACCTGCTGAAAAAAAAAAGAAGAAAGAGCTGGTAAAGGAAACACTGGTGCAGAGACTCAAAGAGGTTCAATTACAAAATCCATCATTTGAAAAAATTGTGACAGTAATTGATTGCTGGCAAGTACAACCCACATTTAATTTTTGGTTCATGCTTTTCAGAGCTAGATGCTGCATCTCAGCAACCACTGCTCGGACTTCCATGAAATTTGTTGTGGATAGTCATGGTCACCAGAGGAGGAACCCTGTAGTTTTTGTTAGCCTTTTGCCTCTATGTTGGTGCCAACATCATTCATCTGGGAGTCACAGCTCAGTCCTGCAGTGAGAGGCACTTTCAGTCTTTGACATTTAACAATATGGGCACCATTGCAAATATCCATCTCTGCGACATTTCTGTCCCACCACTGAATTACCAGCAATGTTTGCTGAATTTATAATACCCATCATTTATGCAAAAATATTACATTTGGAAATAGTTGAGTTATTGGGAGACAATTACAGCTGTCGTGTTTCTCTGAAAGTGGAACTCTGCTCTCAGACTGCCAACAACCCTTCTGACTCGCACATTACTGCTTGCTGCATGAAGTCCCAACTGTAAACTACAATTACATTGCATTCCAGGTCAGTTTGTGGTTGTCCAACACATTTATATTGCTTCAATTAACTTCCCCAGGCTTTAGACTGCAGGGATAAATTCACCCAAATGGACCTCTGGGCTGCTCGCGGTTTCAGAGCTATTTCATTTATTTATCGTCTCAGCATTGTTTGTGGGTCTGTGGCTTTAGCATTCCCGGAGTTGTCACTTGGACGGCCAACACAACATTCTGATGAAAAACACAGTCCACATCACCAGGGGAAGTTGTCATCGTATTTTTGCCAAGTAACATGATGGAATTTTTACTTAACTTAATTGCGTGTACTTTCTCTAATTATTGCAATTCAACAATGGTGCAACACAGACCTGCTCAAACTCAAGTATCCATCTCCATGTCTGTTTTTCCACAAAAAACATGTCCGAAAGTTGCAGACAGAACCGTAATTTAACTTGCAGTAGTGAAATGCATCTTGTCATGGATTGTTTGTCCCACACAGCACCTGAGTGTTGCAGGGTGTGGTGACAGCTTCAATATCAGATTCATTGGGGTTTCCTGCAGGTACACTAATGGTCAAAAATATGTGAACAATCCAACACTAGACCAATATGTGATTGCTGAACATCTTGTTCTAAAAACAAGGGCATTAATGTGCTGCTATCAGAGATTCCACTCTTCTGGTTTCTGGCTACAGTAGTGTCTGGGTGCTCTTGAGATAGTTGGAATTCTCTGTAGCAGTAGCATAAGGCCCTGGGTGGACAGCTTTTATTGGTCAACCATCAGAATTTTGTGTAATTTATTTGTATATTCTGTCAGACATTTTTGGCTTTGTGATGTTTGAATCAAAGTGGAAAAACTCCCGCACACTGTCTTTCTTACTACTGGTTTATTTCATACAACATTTATTGGTTTAAGAAATCTTCATCATGTATATACATTTATATACCTCTCTCCAGTCTCACACCAAGGTGTGCAAAGATGAAGTTTTGATGGCATTTGGCTTTGAGATGTTTAAAACTGAACGTTGTGTGATTTCTTCTCTGGCATTTGAGTGCACTGTTTTCGCTGGGCAGCCCTCAGATATGACTGTGGTTACATACATGTCATACATGAAGGAGTGGAAGAAAGAAATGATATTTTGTTGATACAACTTGGAAGCATTCACATGTAAAATAGCTGGAATGTATAATGATAATCATAGAGTTTGTGGATTTGCTGCCATATTAACTGCTGGGGTAGACATACTTGCAGGATTCATGACGCCAATGTGGAAATATTTGAGTCTATTAAAAAAAAGTTCTACTTCCCTCTAAGAGGCTGACATGAGCATTTTCAGCTAGTATGTTGTATTCTATGACAAAAGGTCCTGGGCTGGATTTGAAACCAGTATGTTGCATTTACAGGGTATGCCCCACCAGGACACTCTACATCAGTTGTAAGATAAATGATAAGCCGGAAAAAAGCTTGCTCAGCTGCTATTTCCCTTATAAATAAAGGCTAAGAAAATAACCTATTAGTGACATATTTTAAATTCATATAGATGAGATTCACAGTAAACTCTCCTGGTTCTTCCTCCAGATGAAAGATTCTCATTCCCAAATGACCTGACCCACTTTAACTTACTGAACCTACTGTTGGAAGATGAAATAATATATCAGAAAATTTCCTATCAAATATAGTTTTCTTTCCCTGAGATCTCTGTTACATCATGAACCTCACAGAGCATGTTAAGTTTCAACTACAGTATAAATTTAAACAGGAAAACCCACCCAAATTGCAGTGATAGTTAGTATACATGAGAGTCTCAATATACTCAGCTGCTCATAAAACATCTTTACTCTCTAATGACGTGGCCCACTTTAGCCTGCCTAACTGGCCTTAAAATATGCTCTTTTATCCACTTCTTCTGGAGACGGGTTTACCTTGAACACCAGGCTTTACTGAGTTTAGCTGCTCTGCCTGGATACCTCTGAATCTACCAGAGAGCATCAGGCTTTAGGAATGCCAAAAGGTCCAGGGGCAGGGGATCACTGACCTTGCACCCTCCTATCTTTGGTCATAGTCCTGATTTACTGAAACAGCCTCACCCCCTCACCTTGGAGGCTTTCAAAAGTTCTGGATAGAGTTTTCTGGAATGTCCTTTTATCAGTTGCAGTCGCTCAAAGACACCATGCTGGACAATAAATCAATTAGTTTTCTCCACTTGAGTATTTGACTATTCTGGTTAACACGTCTTCAGTTTTGGCACAGAGTAATCAACTTCTTCCAGGAAATATTTGCTGGTCACACAACCTTGCACATTCAGCAGCCCCATTTTATTTACCGGTGGCTACTGAGGAGCTGTAGTGGGGCCCTTTTTTTAGCCATGCTTGTGTGATAGCTCAAGGGATGGCAATGTTGGATTGTTGGCCTGTTAGTCCACCACTTTGGTCCACACTGAAATCTCAATAACTGTTGGATGGATTGCCATGGCATTAATGGTGCCAAGAGAGAGAGTTTCCTCATAACTTTGGTGATCCCCTGACTTTTCCTCTAGCGGCACCAGCAGGTCAAAGTTTTTACTTCTCCATTGAAATATCTCAACATCTACTAAATTGATTGGGACAAAATTTGGTACAGACAATCATGTTCCCCTCAGGTTGAATTGTTCAAACATTGGTGATCCTCTGACTTTTCCTCTAACGCCACCATCAGGTCAAAATTTCAATTTGTCCAATACTTTGGTTTATGACCAAATACCTGTAAAACTAATGGTATTCCCATCACGCTCTGTACTTTGTGTTTAGTGCTATTTAGCAAATGTTAGCATGCTTACATGCTAAAGAAAGGTGGTGAACATATACTATATGTAAATATTATACTTGCTAAACATCAGCATGTGGCATGCTGTGCATCAGCATCAAGGAGCCACTAGCATGGCTGCAGACCTGTTTGTCTTGTTGTTGTCTGTCTTTTTGTGTCTAAGGTTTTATCTCTAGGGTTTAATCCTTGAATTTTAAAATAAAGAAATTTCCAACATTTTTGGGGTACAAAGGCTACAAAACAAAACAAAAAAAATACTATATAACATTTATACTAGTTTTTACATTTATAAAAGTTGTTTTTGTGGATCTCTGCTCAATTAGCTTTCTTCCTCTTATCTACTGTGACGATGTGACTTTATAGTGTCACTTATATTAGGATGCAACTTTGTGGGCCTTGCTCATGGGGGCTTTGGCCACAGCTGACAGGTGAGGGAAATCCTTCTTTAATTTCATGATCCTCATTTTCCCACGCTTACAAGGAGTTCCTCAATGAAGTGTGTTAGTTGAGGGACAGGCTCCATCTGTGAAATTGCTACACTGCCTCTCTCCATTTCCCCTCCACAATCACTGACAATAGACAATATCCAATTATCTGCAGAACAACACCGCTTCACTGCCAGCTGTACGTTAGGTCTCAGTTTCTGGGAATGAATCCTAATATCTGGCTGGCACCGATGGGCCTCCTCCACAGCTGCTTAGCTCAGCTTCCAATAGATGAAAACAGGAAGAATGAGAGAAACAGTGACCACGTTTCTATGCACAAAATATTCCGGTTTTTGCCCTTATTCCGAAATAGGCAACTACTAATCTGTTTACATGGCTAATGAAAAAGAATATTCCACTAATATTCCCATGTACACACACTGTGTTTGACAGGGGTTGATGCCCTAACATGTTGTTTATCATTCTTTGCGTCAAAATATGTTTTCTACCGGCGGCGGACTTGTTCGACCGCGCAAACACAGCCTCCCACTTTCATTCGTGCAACCGTTCGTTGATTCTCATGGGCTGGAAGTCTACTCAGCCACCTTCTCATATACACTGGATGAGAGACAATAAAACAAAGTTAAAGATAGAAGGAAAAAAAACACAGCTCTGATACGGTGTAAAGAGAGCGAGCAGTAAACAGTGTGGCTGTTTTATTGAGATAAAATTAGAAACAGTAACATGCATCGGATTCATCCTGTGAATCCCTTGTGCGTCTGAAGGCAAATTGAATCCAGCGCGGGAATGGCAGACTCTGCCACTAACAATAAAAATGACTGTATAGAGAGGTAATCCCAGTATGACTGTACATTGAGTGGCAATTGCTGAAACCTTAAATAGTACCAAAACAGGTTACAGGTAAAGATTACTTTAATTGTTATGCTGTAATTGCATATAAAAATAATCAGATTCTTGTACATGTGTAATTTCCTCGTCCAGTGCTCTCACTGAACCAAAGCAGCAGCAGCAGCAGTAGCTGCCTCAGTGAAACATCTCACTGCTCATTTCCAGCTGTTCCAGGAGGGAGGGAGGGAGAGAATGAGAGGGGTGGATGAAAAGAGAGAAGAGATGAGAGTTTTGGGGTTTCCTAGTGTAGATCACAGGGTCAGAGACGGGTGGAAGCCTGAGAGGATATTTCATCTCGGAGTAGTGTACTACTCCTGCCGTCATACATAATGTAACATCTTTTTTTTGCCTATTCTGCAGATACAGAATCACAAAAACACTACTGCTGCGATGTGTGTGTAAGCAACCCCATTCCAGTGAAATCATCCCAGCTCTGGTGAAATGTATTCTCAATTGGCGTATGAAGAACAGCATGCTCACCCTAACTTGTTAGATGGTAGAATAACGTATGCATTTTTAATGGGGACACAATAAGTATGCCATGTTCAATCAGGGATGAATTTATTTTGGATAAACTTATTGCGGCACGCTGGGTACAATATTTTGTTGGGAGATATTTCATCATGCAATTTTGTCATCCAGGGTGCAGAGTCCATGGAGCGAGGGGACAGTGCACAGATATATTTTCCTCACTGGCATCTCCATATGAAACTAAGTCCAAGAGGGATTGTCTTTGTGCTTTTTCTCGCCTCTCTGTCTGTCTCTCATCCCATTTTTTTTGCTGCTCACAGTCTCTCTCCTGAAGTGGAAAATCTGAAGTAATTGCTTTCTGAATTAAAGAAAGCAAGCAGGGATGAAAACAGGCTCTAATTCATTTTACTCTCTCTGGAAGAACCGGGTGGCAGGAGACTTTGGGGAATTCTAGCAAACGAGCTTCGTCCTCAATTTCCCCACCAACAATCAGTGGCATCACTTAGGATCAAGGTGTTTCTATTAATAGAGCTCCGGGTCAGCGTTGGCATGTGGAGGCTTATTTTGATTAACCTCACGCCTCTGCAGCCGTGGCAAACTCTGTGGCTTAATGCACTTCAGAGAAGGGGGTTTCAGTCGAGGCGAGAGATGGGTTTGCTGAAAAAGGTTTTTAAAAAAAAAATACATAATTGGTTGGCTGTCAGGGGAACATAGTGGCGGAGAATCATAATTGGGGGGAGAGAGAGAGAGCTTCCACTCAAACTATAAGAATTAAAGAGATTTCCAACTCGGTATCAGAGTCTGACACAAAGGCACGATGTGATGTATTACCTGAAAATGAGGCATTACGCCGTCTCTGACAATGAGCCATTACATCCATCCAGCATGATATGCTTAAGGGGTTCAGGTAGCCGCTGTCCTCGACATACTTAGTAGTTAATCTACAGCTGTAAGTCTCTGCAGTCTCAGTCTGTCTGCAGAATATGACTCACCGAGGATACAGAACTTTAAAGTTATAGAGAACTTTTAAGTTATAGAGCCTCCATCACAGCAGAGTTGTGTGGCTATGGCTTCTCAGAGGACCAGGGGAACAAAGTGTGTACAAGAACCTCCACGGAAGAAGAAAAAAACTTGTATCACACCATACTTAAGTCACTGTTTATCAGCAAAAAAGCCCCCATACCAAAATGCCAAAATAGGTTGTTTTTTCAATGCCGTCCAAGATGATCCACTCCACTATTATGACCCACTACCACTACTTTTTAAGTGTGAAAGTTGTAACAAAAAATTGCTGCAGAAAAAGCTAGTAAGTGAACCTTGAGTTAAGATGATCTTCTCTCCAAGACGTTTTGAGGCAGTATAGCATCATGCTACCTTTACGCTTGCCACTGAGAGGGACGTATCTCCGAAATGTGTTTTTGGGGAAAAAACACAAGCGATAGTAATTATTTGCATGACTGCAATACGTTGCTTGTCATGAAAATCAAAATATAGATTGTTTAAAGTGTTTAAACAAATGTTTCCGTTGAGAGCAGTCTATTATTAACAGCGTTTGGAGCTCTCTGGCTCTTCTATCAGGTCAAACACCTTATGAGTATCACATTCATGTTTTAGTTTCATTCTGTTTACAAGCCAAGCACGTAGTCTTGTTATGTGACTGCACAGTATGCATACACACAAACAACGTTTTGTACCTGGCTGTTGTACAAGAAGAACTTCCTTGAAAGGATAGTGATGCTTCTTTTCCATCAGCCTCTTGATTTCAGCTCTACAGTATTTTAGAAAGGGTAGTTCTTCTCCATTACATTGGTAAAACAGATTCAAATATTCAGTGTTCCTGCATATAGGTTTAGCTTTTCCTCCTCATTTTTCATCTCAGGAAAACAAATACTTTGCACCCAGTAATAATGGTTACATTTCTTGCCTGTGGCCTGACTCCGGTGTTCCTTTTTTAAAGGATTACATATTGTGTTACAGAGGAGCTAGCAGCTGAATATTTTCACATTTATTTCCTGGGTGAACAGCTCTCTATGTGGACTGGAATATTCTGTTAGTTGGTTTATTTATGGCAGCAGAGGTAGTGACTCATAGAGCATCAAAGTGTAATGTAAATAGATGTTGATGCAACAGCCTGTAGCAATATTGTGAATTTGTGTAAATATAGAAGCATAAGGAAACTTGAGATGAAATCCATTGCTGTCACCTCCATCCCGCTGTGAGTTTGGGACTGTAATATATTTTGGATGTGCGTTAAGTTTACATGCAGTTTACAGAAATGTTGAAATAATGAGCTAGATGACGTTAATGCAATGGGTGCTTGCTAAGACAAAATAATTGACTTTGCAGAGGTGAATGGACAACCCCCCATTAATGGTGCAACAATAAAACAACATTTTTGGCCACATTTCAACATCCACAGACCACCGACTGTCCTGTACTTTGTATGGATCATTGTCGCTGAGCATGGCCTTTACTTTTTCAAGATGTTTGTTTTCTTCCTGGTATCCCAGCTGTCCCTATTCACTGCCACCATAGGGGGCCTTTTGCCACTCAGTAGCGTTAGAATGGTTGTACTGCCTTAAAAAAATGATGATGGTGTTTCTAACCCATTTTACAGTTCAGTGTTTGATCCTCTGCAGGGTTCAGATCAATCAGGGTGCTATCAGTGACGTCACAGCGCTCTGAACTGACGGTGATGGATGTGGTGTGGGGAGTTCACGCACTGTAGATCAGAAATTGTGTCTATGTGGTGGGAGTGGGGTTGGTTGGAGGATTGTTCACGCCCCTCATAGGTGTGTGTCTGGTATCATCACCCCTGCTCTTTACTCTCAGCAGATAACCTCTGATTTGTATGTGGGGGTTAATCCAGGGATAACAAGGGGACGTTCCTCAACATGCTGCATCTGCAACCTCTCAGTCTGTGGGGATTTGGCTGTCGAACGGTTACAAACACAATGAGACAACTGTCCCTTTCACTCCCGACCACCAAAGCCTCACACCCCTCCAGGATCACAGCACACTGATCAGCAAACCCCATTCACTCAACTGTTGGATCACAACATAAAGGGGATCAATTCTTTTGAATGAATGATTCCCTTTGATGGAATTTGACAGAGATCTGCTGGAGACGTTTCATTTTACTTTTGGTAAATAAGTGTGTGTCACCACTGTGATGATGTGACATCTAAACAAGTTATGCAAAAAACTGTATGTGATGTGTTGTTTTGCATTTTTAAAATGATCAAATGTTCTAGATGCTTGTTTACATGATCTGCTTCCAATAATAGCCCAAATAGGACAATACTCGAAATTAAGCTGCCATGTAAACAACTCTGTTTCCTTAATAAAATGAAATAACGACAACAGGAAAATACAGAATTCAGTCGTTTCACTGAAGGGCACTTTATCAATTAATTAATTTTTAAGAGGAACAAACTTTGCACACTCTTCCATGTGACTCTACTAATATGTATATCTTTAAAACATCTTAAAGCACTGTTGTTTTGCAAAATTTAGGAGGAAAATAGCCTCAAGGTTAAAACATAAACAAACCCAAACATGCTTCTCTTTAAGCCTTATTTAACCTTGGTAGCAACATGACAAATAGGGTTTGACATTGAAAACAGGAGGGAAACTCCGACAGTGAAATGTAATGTAGAGGGGTGAGGGGCCATTATAAAAAGGCTCTGCTCCAGAGCATGTAAATAGAAAAATGAATGGAACAGTTTTGAAAGCAACCTATATAAACAACTTTTATTTAAGTTTAATACTCTGTCCATGCAAACTGAGTTCAGTCAGGACACTAGTGTCAAGGTTTTAACCATTTATTTCAACACATTTGAGTTTGGTGGTTTGACTCGTGTGATCCGAGCAAGTTTGACACAGACTGTCTCTGAACCACTGAACCATCAGGCAGAGCCTTAGATACACAACATTTGAATGAGCATGAACGCACAGAGAATTAACATAAATCTAAATGCTAACACAGGAAGAGGCTGAGGAGTTAAGGCAGTTAGAGCTGCAATAACTGTTACTGTGACAGATCAAAGCATTTCATTTTTTTTGTTCTTTTAAATGTATGAATTTGTCTTTCCTGTGTTTCCTGTGTGTTACTCAGCTGCTATGGTCACAGAGAGGGGGGTGACATGCAACGAGTACCCCAATCTGGACTCAAATTTGGGAATGTTGCGGTTATGTAGGTTACACCCCTGACAACCTGCTCTTTTGGTGAAGCGGGGGCCTGTAACGGTGAGTGAGCATGATCTTAATGCTTTGTCTATAGAAGAAGAAAAAGAAGCAGGTAGCGCAACATCAGTGTCTATCCGCCTTTTGGCATATTCTCTTTATTTGAAATACCAGCTTCTCCACCTTTTTTGCGATATCTATATGGCAATAAGCACATCCACAGCCACAGCTTCCACCAGCACACCAGGCAGAGCGGCTGCAGCTGAGCTCACAGCCAGTGCCTGTATACTGTCAAAGCTCTGCCTTTTGAAAGGAGTAGTGAGCATAATAAATGCATAATGTAAAGTGGCATCTTTCCTTTCTGTAGTATCTGCAGAGTGTTTCCCTAAACTTGAACTATAGCTTTGGACCAACACACTAACTGTTCCTGTGGATCAAGGGGAATGCCAAAAATATTCCAAGGGGACACAACATTTAGAGCGAGGTAATGCAAAAGTAGCTCAGAAAAAGAAATTAAATAAAGAAGGTATATGGAATATGTGGCTATAAAAGGCCTTCCAAGCCTGCCTGAACTATTGCAAGGTAAAAGTCTCCATCCATAAGAGGCAAACTAAAGAAGCTCAAACAAACAGCTCCAATCATGCTTGGTGTGAATAGATCCTGGACTACACTAAATAAACTAAACCGGAAACAAATCGAATCAGAATCAGATCATTTTTAACACATCTTATAATGCAGCTCTCAGGTGGTTCTGTATTCTTCTTTGAAACCATAATCACTTTCTTTTGGACTTTTCCTTCAGAAGATCATGATGATGGATTGTATTGAATTCCCACATGTGTCTCTTAACATAACGGGCTGGACACTAATACAGGCAGCTTGATCTAATAGCTCTTGTTGATGAGGACGAATAGCCATATTTCATCTTAAACAGCCGAAATGGCTCCTAGGTTGAAAAGAAAAACACTTCTGGAGTGTGGAAGAGTTGGAAAGGAACCGACCTTGAAGGCCCACACACAGACATTTACACAACATCACACACAATTAACATCACACATAGACTCAGCCACAGTTTGGCCTCATATCTTAAAATTTACAATGTGTTTGTTTGAATCTGTATTTATGTCTTTCATCACCTTGTAAAGAACTCTGAGCCTATTTTGTTAAAAGCACTTTCCAAATAGATGTGTCTTGACTGGAAGTAGGTCAGAAGTACTTTGTTCATCTTCAGCCTCTTTTGTTGTCTGACACTCTTGCTCACTATCACAACATGACAGCCTGATTGATGGAACATGTTCAGCAGATTAGAGCTGAGTTGTTTGGATACAGTTTGCCTGATAGAGCACTTACGCAAGGCTCCACTTGTGTTTTCCTGCGTGTCTGCTGACAAGTCAGGGATTGAAGCAGAGTGATGAGGGATGCCATGCTGGGCAAGGCTGACTGGTACAACAACATGGCTTTGTTATCAAAGACAACAATGTGAGGTTAAAAAAAAAAGCGGATTTGTTTTTTAGGCACTTTGATTTATTTGATGAAAATCAAGAAAGACAGGAAACTGGAGTGTCGCCACTCCATATACTTTTACACTTTGCTTATAGTAGCTAAACAATAAATGTATCAAGTGACAGGGTAAGAGAGCTGCTACGAGCCCTGAAATTCAGTTTCTGTGTTGTAATTTTACTTCTGCTACTTCTGCCAATGCTTGAAAAAGGATCCCTTCTTTGTTGTTCTTCCTGAGGTTTCTCTCTCAATTCTTTTTATTTATAAAGGTGTTTTTTAGGGGATATTCCTTAGCATAGTAGAGGGTGTTAAGTATCTAAAGCCCTCTGACAAAAACGTTTTTGGGCTATATTAATAAACTTGGCTTAGCTAAGCAGATGAGTAGTAGGCTTTTTTTTTTTTTTACAAAGTATATCATTGATAATAAAAATGTAGCGCTCATGAGAAAATACAACAGGGAAGGGAAATTATCTCCTGACATGACCTCATACCTTCTCTGGCAGCCATACTGAAGGTAGTCAGGTCATGGGGAATAACTGTGAATAGTTGGCTGCATGTCATTGGATGCCCCAGAAGGGATGAAATGACACGTTACAGTCTGTGCTGTGCCAAGTATGTATGGAGGATCGAAATGGCCATAATCAAAAATAAATGAATAAACGGCTCAATAAATAAATGAATATTATATGAAAAGGGAAAATAATACAAAAATAAATACAGAAAGTTTATGTCACATTTTATCAATTAATTAATGCCTACAGTTATTTTTAATATTATGTTTGGTGCATTTAATGCCATATTCATTGTCCCCCCATGGACACAACTGGTTACATGCTTTTTTATGTACCATAACTGATTTCGCACTGAGCTACATTTGATATTAAATCTAAGTTTAATATCAATTTCACTTCAAATCTGAACAGGCAACATAATGAGGGAAGTTTTAAACCTGCAATATATCTAACCAAATCACATCTGATTACATAAAAAGATAAATTGTTAGTTCTCTTGTTAGGCTTTGGAAGTAATTCATGATAGCAAAAATTCATTAGACTGTCTTCTACCATGAGGATGACATACAGAGCTTCTCAGATTGAGCGATGAGCCACTGAATAAGACATCACTACATTGAGACCTGTAGGAGCTCCATGTGACAACCCCCTCAGGCCTTAGTGTCTGCTGGTTTCAGACTTAAAGCAGGAGAGAGCTGGGCCCTGAAGCCCTTAAATTCCCCACTGTACTCTGTAGTAAAGAAGTTAGAATCGGAGCCAACCTGAGTGGAAAAGTTTGCTTCAACTGGTTTTGAGAAGGTCTAGGTCAAATAGAATTATTTTAAAGCAACAGCATGTAAATCTGTTCACCATAACACAGGGATTTAAGTTACTGAAATGATTAGGCAATTAAGTAATTAGTTAGATGAACAGAGAATTAATCAGTGATTGACTGACTATTGATTTATATAATTTAGCATACACCACAAAATGCTTCACTTCCTCAAAGGTGAGTATTTGTTAGCTTTTATTTCATATGACTATAACTAGTTTGAGGATTTTGTTTTGTCTTCATGTGTTTGTGCTTTATTGTCCGAATTGTAGAAAATTGTCTTAGGCTTCTTCACACATCGTTGTGTTAAATACAAGTTTTAGTGTAAATGTATTTAAATACACAGATAAGAAAAAACAGAATGGACAAGAGAAACAACAGAGAAGGAGTTTATAGCCATGGTAGTGTAATAGCATAGCAAAGGTCTCCCCAAAGGTCCCACGTTGGAAATTGGCTAACATCTTTAGCTGGGACAGATTCACAGAAACCAGCAGGGACAGAGTGGTAGTGTTGGACCAGATCTCTTTCTGTTGGCAAGAACCATGTCTACAATTTGTGTCAGTGTGCAAGTGTACTAAATTGTTAGTATGTCCATGGACCCATGGCACAGTCACAAATTCCTGAGTATTCTTAGTCTTTTTCACACTGCTAGCTTTCCTGCTCATGTCAGAATCCGTTTTTTCTTGAGAGTTTGCTATAACTGATGTGGATTTCAACTGATATTTATGTTGCAAAGACATGAAATGTGCAGAGCGACAATGACAATAAGCTTTCACGTCCAATTTTTTTGGTACACTTCCCCAGTGAACATGTTTTGATTAAGATATGCGCTTTAGCATTTTGACTTAATTGAGGCATCTCCCCAAACAACAGCTAAGACAGCTATTTGGCTGTCTTTCCTGTGTTGTGCCTCATTTTCCTCCGTGCAACATTTCACTCTGCCAAGCTGATGTGAAGCCAAAATTACTACTTATTGTCATGGCAGTGATTACATTTAAATAAAAAGTGCATGTAATCCAATGGCATTTGGATTTTGTCCCATATTTCCACGTAGCCCAGATTGGAATTGAGAAAATGTCCTCAACTTTGTCCATTCACACTGATGAGAAAACATCAGATCTATGTCACATCTGTTGCAGGACCCACTGTGCCCTTTAAACATCTCACAAACTGCTTCTCATTGGCTGAAGGCAGGTTGCAAGAACCATAATCTGATTCATTTCACCATAAACTGAAAGTGAATACCAGCAGATAGGGTTAGGTGAATGCTGATCTGGTCTTGAGATCTATCAGATTAATCAGGCAGTGTTTTCAAAGGCCGGGGGGGGTTCCTCAATGCAATATAGATGGTAAAGCAGGCTTGTTGATCCTTGAGAAACTCCTTATCTGTTCTTTGTTGGCCCTGCGTACATTGATCATGCCCATTGTTGTGCTAGTCCCATTGAGTCCAGAGTGAATGAGCCTGCTGCGTAACAGCTTTCTGCTCCCCCTCGAAATGAAGACGTTCCCACCGAAAGAGACCTGACAGAGAGAGTGAGACGTCAGACCGCCAGTAGACTGCATTCAGCACGCATCTTTATTTTTATTTACTGCACTACTTACATTTAATGTCTGGTTTGCTATGCTATCTGTGTGGTGTTTAAGGTAGAATTAGATTTTCAAGACAAATTTCTGAAATTAGATTTTTAATTTCATAACTTTTTTTTCCCAGATTAGAGCCACAAACACTAAAATATTATTCAGACTTTGTACTTATTCTGTGTATTTTCTAAAACTCTTATGTTAACAACTGTTTTACCACTTTACTTGTGCAGCCGCTAAATCCTAAAGTTTCTAAATGAACCATGACACAGAGAGACATCATCAGGCTATTCTGCTTCATCTTGTGTCTGCTATAGCCCTGATCTCATTTGCCTAACCTGTATTTTATTCTCATTTTTTTCTCCTCATGTATTTTTTTTTACTATAAATGGCTGTTTTACCAGTTAAGCTGTCCAGCTGTATAATGTTGGGTTTGTTTTCTAAATTCCAAAAAAAGCCCACCAAATGTGCCGCAGAGAGTCCTCCAGCCATACAGCTCATACTTCTTGGCTGCCTTCTACTTCATGGTAACTTAAACACAATATTTACTTTACTCTCATTTTCTTTTAATGACCATTTTTCCATCCCCCGTTTTGTTTTGGTCCTTCTTTATAATTATTGTCTTTTCATATATGCTTTTTTCCTACAGGGCATGAAACATTGTTGGCAGAATCTCATTATGGCATGCAATGAGATATATCTTTTTCATGAAATTCAGCGTGGGCTATGTGTGGAATATTTCTAGAAAACAAGAATCTACCTTTATTTAAATGATTAATTAGTACTTACTTCATTTTAATGAATTCAGCCATTATTCATATCATATATACAGTACAGAGTTTAGAGCTGTGACAGGAGCAGAATCTGGAGATTACATAGCTGGTTAGTTATAGAGGGTGTAATGAATTTTTAATTGGGACAAAATTACTTTATGTCTGTATGTTCCTAAAAAGAGAAACCATATTCTTCACAGACACACAATTTCATCCCTTTAGCCTCAAAATGTAGCCTCATAACTGTAACACCTTTTGCAGCCTGCCTGCTTTATGTGCCTGTGGTTTGGGTGTGGCGATTTTAAGTGTTTGTAGCAGGATATACGTTGGCATATGTTAACCAGAGGAGGTGGGACTCCAGTGCCCTCTACTGGTGAAGACGGGCCCTTATGTGAGATCTGTGCCCCGAGGAGCCTGAAGTGTAATGGGGTTTTGAGCACTCATGCAGAGGAAGAAAGGTAATGTCAAAGAAAACGATCTTTATGTTATTGATCGTCAACACTGGTTCTGCATTCTCACTTTAACTGTCCCTCAGCCTCTCTGCAGGCTTGATTTTCAACAAATATAGTGGGTCTGTCTGTGTGGACCAGCAGAGTTTAGAAATAAAAGATTAAGTAAGAGTTATAATGCTTTATCTACATATTTGTTAGTTTAATACCACTGACCCCAAGGTCAATGATTATCTCCTCCTATTATGTTGATCCCATGTATGTGGTAAGTATGAATGAGTATAATGGGCCTGAGGCTGCCACACAATCAGGACTATAGTCAGGATTTTAGAAATGCTGAGGTCATGAGTCTCAGATCCCAGTTTCTGTTAAGTTGGATTTTGTTCATGTTTAAATCATTAATTTAACTGTTCAAACATAATTTTTGATAAATGTTGTTTATTTAAAAGCAGTGCGTCTCAAAGTTTCTCTACATGATGCTCTAAAAGCTTTTTTCCCACAAGCTAGAAATACAGTTCTGGTGAGAAAATCACTGAAATGTACTCTTTTTTTTCTTGTTTCGTGTATTTTCTTTTTAGTTTTGTGAACTGTTCTTTAGCTCACTAAAATCCCCAAATTCCTAGGGAGGAAAAAAAGCAATAATGAGGCCATGATCTCAGAAACCAAGAGGACAGGTTCAAGGTACTGCAGGTTAAAAACACAAAAGCATCACTCACACTCACATACACACCAGTAGGAGGAAACTACAGGTGAGAACAACGGCTGCAGAACTCCACACAGACACATCTGGGATGGGAAATCAAACCTGGTTCATTGTTTCTCTGTCAACTACTGATAAATGTGAACATTTGAACTCATATTGACACAGTATCTGGCATTGTTAGCACCACTACTAGATGTTTGCAGGAGATAGAAAGTGTAGAGAGGACCACTTTGTCTTTGAGAGTGCAGCTCTCTGCAGCGTGTATGAGAGAGGCGGATCAGCTCATGGCTCCCCTTTGCTTATCTTTCCCATGATACCGCATCTCATGCTGCGTGGGCTGGACTCGGCCCTCCTCCTGGCCCAGCCTGGCCATTCTCCTGCCTCAATAGCTCTGTTTGACTCCCCCAGGAGGGACTCCTTACTCTGGGACCCTCAATCCTGCCCTCCTTGCTCCCCTCACCCCCCACCATCAGGCCAGCGAAAAACCCAGCACCACAGGCTGAGCGGCGGAGAAGATTGGTCAGTCCACGCCCATCACTAAAGAGCTCCAAGACAAAGGCAAAAAAAAAACAAAGGAAGAAAAGAAAACTACGCTACCGGGTTGATCCAACGCTAGACTGTTTGCCTGACAGCACGATTTATGGCAGAGCTTGAGATACTGCTGGAGCCAAGCTAACAGTTTACACACACAGAACAGTTCCCAAGGACAGGCCTTCAGACAGGGAGGCAGAGAAAGTGCTGGAAGGGAGGGTGGTGAAGAAAGGAAGGGAGGTGGAATGGTAGGGAGACAGAACACCGAAAGAGAAATGAGAAGAGAAAGCAAAGGAGGCAGGGTGAGTGCAGTAAAAGGAGACAGGAAGTGACAGGAGTAGAGAAAATCGAAGACGCAGAGGGAAAGAAAGGTGAGAATGAAGAAAGGATGGTGAAAGAAAGTAATAGAGTGCGTAAGATACTGGCAGATGGCGAGAGATGAAGACAAAGACAGGGAAAGAAAGAAAGAAGTCCACTGCAATGCAAAAAATAGAATGCTATCTTATTTAAACCATAAAACCCCTTCACTGCAAGTGAAAACAACTCTGCCAGTGCAATCACGCTGTCTCCAATCAACTTGTTTTAAGAAATGTCTAGAAATGACTGCAAGTATTTTCAAGACGGCAGAACTGGGTACATGCACTGCTGCACTTGAATCAAGAAAAATGAGACTTGATTCTGGAAAATTTTGGAAAGATTTTCAGTTGTGTTAAGAAAAAAAGAATTCAAGGACTCAGTGGGTACATTTCCACCAACCATTTTTTATTTGTGCATAAAAAACCTAAGTGCAAACACCAGAAATTTGGAAAAAAAAGGTCCAATATTGCAAAAAACTTTTTACACTTAGCTGAGGTGAAAAAGTTGGCCTGTTGAAAAGGAGAAGATGCAATACAGGCTACCGACATCGTGGTACCTGCACCCTCTACTTGTGTTTCACACAAAGCATTCATGTCATGCTGCCACTCATTGTTGCATGTCTCCATGACCATGTTCTTATTGGTCTGGTTCGAGTCCAGATGGGGGCCCTTACTGCATGTCACCCCCTCTGCCTCCAAATTACATTTTAGTTGGGAAGCGGCACCGATATGCCATCTTGAGTTGGCATCAGAGTTACTGGTGCTCCCTTGAATATGTGTCTATATAAAGGCAGTTGATGGAAACATCAGTGAGTCACATTTTATTCTGCCAACAAAATGGAGCGACGCCTGCGAATTAGTTCAGGCAGTCAACTCGAGCTGCACTTCTACAAACACACGTGACATACCTCACTCTCCACAACCATCTACCAAACACACCTGCAGGCTCCGGCTGGGGGGTTTAAGATATTTGCTCATCACGCCCCAATATCTCTATGTAAACATATCTGCGGGGAGTGATGAGGCCGGAGCCTAGAGGCGAAACTCTAACTATGTTCTGCTGCTATAATAAACATTTCAAACGTGAGTTGTCTGACTGAACTCGCATAAGTTTGGCGCTTTCTGTTATTAACAACAAATCCCATGAAAAGACCAAAAGCAACAATGTGTTTCCTACCCTGTCTGTGACACTAAGCCTCAAGCCCAGTCATTCCGACTAATGTAAATCTTTGAAAATGTGTCACAAATATATAGCCTCAAGTTTATACACATTTGATGTTCTAGTGGTTATTTGAGGCTTCAGGACAGTGTATGTGGGATTGAGTCAAAATAAACTACACTATGAAGGAACAACCAGTACAACGGTGTGGCTCATTAATGTGTTTTTGGACAACAATGGAGCTCTATGGCACAGAGGAATAAGACATATCAGGCTTTGATCCTTGTTTAGGATGCATTCATTGTTGGTTTTTGTCTTTTCATGGGATTTGTTGATAGGAAAAATGTAGAACTTGCACCACATTTTAATGGAAAGATGACTGAAAGATTTTTGCAGTGTGGGGGACTAACACAGGTATAATGATTGAGAGTGCAGGCTGGGAGAGAGAGAGGAAGACAGATGGAAACGGAGAGAGAGAGAGAGAGATGAGTCAGGGTTGAATGGGGAGGTTGGGTGCACGTAGAGTGTGAGGTATCAATTGAATTACTGTATGCTCGACTTGCTTGCGGTTGCCATGGACACCTCGCAGCGGAGAGACGGGTCTCCCGGGGAGTTTGTCGATGTCTTCTGAGAGAATTGTCAAATTACGTTGTTACCGGCTGTAACCGGGGTGACAGCTCTGACATCAGACATGTCTCACAAGTGGAGCTGTTGTTGTCTGCAGGTAGACGGGCAGCCAAGTCGACCGCAGCGCACACGCACACCCTTCAGTGACGCCTCTCTGAGACATTTTCGCTTTCCATTCAACCTTCACACTGCCAGAAGCCCATTCTAGGAGCAAGGGGGCGATGACTTTTTTTTCTGTGTGAAATTTTTATGCCATGCTTTTGGTAATTTCCAATTCACTCAATGCAAAGGATTTCCTATTTTCAACTCTAGCTACAATGCAAACTAGATTTCGGGGAGGAGAGAATGCATTAATCTTAGAGTTTCAAAGGAAAATAATGTGCAGAATTCTTTCGGGGATGTAAAGACTGAGAAAACATCTCTCTCAGCATGGATAAATATTTGGATTAATCCTGGTTTTCTCATGCAAAGTGGGGCCTTAGCGATACCTTCAGCAGAGCACCAGCTCCTGGATGAGTTAAGTAAGCCCCAACAGCTTAAAGAGATCAATTGGAATCCCCCACCCCCTCTCCCCCCTCCTCCATTTTCTCCTTCTGCCCATTCAAAGACTAGCCAACAGCATGAGATGGAGGCACACTCATGTGTGAAATAGACTCTTCATGAGGACGCTGGTCTTTGGCTGTCTTGTTTTGGGAGCTTCGTCTTAATCCCCCTCCGGATTCTCAGAGGAGGGAAGGCGAGAACAAGGGCTTTTCCTTAGGAATAGAGGGCGAGGGGCGGGGCAGGGGGAGAGGCTGACGAGTCCATTGACAACAGTATCTGTGGAGATTTAGGTGATGATTTCATAAGCAATGGTCGACTGAGCAGCAATGGCCACCCCGCTCTTAGAAAAAAAACACCCTCAGTTACGCAGTTTCTTCTTCAGATGTGTTGTGTTTGCGAAACTAACTGGTGAAGTTTTCCATTAATGCAAACAATGGATTTCGACCCTAACCGATATATATGTACAAATGTGTATACACATACACATTCACAGACATTATATACATACACAGGCACTAAAGCATGAACAGAAACACTCAATCTCAACCGTACACATGAACACACAAAATCTCATGTTCTTTGTTTTCGTACAAATACACATACACACAAATATGCATATACAGTACACACAGTTACACATTCACATACAGCACCTAAAGATGGGAACACTGGTCGGTATAGTAGGTCTGTTCACCATTTCAGTCCAAAGCAGTTGTCTCGACAACAACAAGCTAGATTATCATGAATTTTGTTGTGGATATTCATGATCCTCAGAGGATGATTTGTGATGATATTTGTGACCCCTTGATTCTTCTTTAACCTCAGGTCAAAATTGACCGTTGACCAACCTGGATCTGCATATGGAGTCACCAGTTGCAAGACCAGTTGTTCTCAAGGATGTAATTCACACAGTGGTTTATATGCCATCTTAGATTCTACCACCCTCTGTGCAGGTACTCTTAAAATAAAACAATGTCTACTTGCGACGCCTTGTCACCAGTTGAATATGTCTATTTGTGGTGACCAGTTCAACCAGTGATTTTTTCCCCTTGTTTTATTCCAGAAGACGTAAAATTATCGAATAATTCACAAGAAAAAAGCAAATATTAGAGGAAAGTCTGAAAAATGAACGTACCTTTGTGTAGAAGAAAGATGTTTTTCCTGGTTTCTATCCTGTTAGTCATCTTGTTATTTCACAAAACAATGTGGGGTCCTAACCCATTGCTCGAGGACCACTGCCCTAACCAACCAGGGGCCCCTTTCACAAAAGCGATTTGCGAACACTGTTGACATGCAGATTGCAAATGGTGGCAATGTAACGTTCCACATTGGCCTCAACATGCTCATGCATGAGTCGCAAGTATGGAGTTTGTTAGTGAAACATGTCAAAATGAACACAACAGGAAACTATATCATGATGCACATGTGGTGAAACAGGCCCCAGAATGAACAAGGAAATGATCCCTCACTGGCTTCCCCCCAAAAAACAATGTAATGAACAATGCAGCTTCTAGGGGCCACTAGTGGGATTTTGCACTTTCAGTCTTGTTTATACAAACTCACACTGACACACACATGTACACACTAGTAAATAATCTCACAAACATACATGCAACTGATTGGAGTTTGCACTAATGATTTTATCTGATAATGAAGAGTTTCTTGGGTTCTATGCTCCACAAACGAAACCAGACAACAGATAAATGTGTGTGGTTTTAGTAACAGATTCTTCCACCACCGCGGTGTCCTCTTTGGCCCCCAGTATAATGAAGCTCTCTCCCCCTCTCTCTGACTGGCCCATAGATTCAGCTCCCACTAAGTAATTATCCATGCTCTGCAAAGTCCTCAGAGCTCAGTCTGTGCTAATGTCTAAGGATTCATTATAGTGTAAAATAGATAAAAATTCAATTATTTTCTCCTGGGTACATGCATTAGTCCAGATTGTTCTTCTTCTGTTGAGGCTATTCTCATTGGCTGTGGTATCAACACCACATCACAACCTGATGGCTAATGCAGCATTTCTGGTTAAATAGATAGAAATTAATTGAAAAAAAAAATCACTGCGAGGTTCATTTCCCTCAAACATTTTCGTAAAGAGCAAAAAGTTCCACAAATCACCGTAAATGTCTTTTACAGTCTGTTCTCTGTTCGCAAAGTCATAATGTCATAATGAATGTTCTGTGTCTGGCTCAGGAGATAATAATTACAAGAGTAAAAACTACATTTACAATAATAATAATAATACACTCCTGCCTGTTCTCCATCACAATGTTCTACTATAAAGCTGGAGCTGCAGATAGAAGTTTATACTTGTGAATATATGAATCTACTCCGTTTGTGTCATTTGTGATTATGCTCATATTATGTCACTTTTCTTAGCTCTTCATACAATTCGTACAAAGCTACAAAAAAGCTGCAAATGTCTCCCAGCAAAAATACATGCTTAATTTTATGTGAAATAGTCAGTCACCTTATGTTTTGTTACTTTTCATACAAAATATGTAGCGAAGAAAGTAAGCATTAAGAAAAACTCCGCAAATCAAATAAGCTATATCAAATACTGCTTATAGCAATTACAAATTAAACAAAACCATACCAAATATTTCCTTTTTGTATTGATGCTTGATCAAAAGAAACATCCTTCCACAGCTAGGTCTCCTGCCAAGATCAGCTGTGATTGGTCGATGGCCATAACTTCCATAAGCAGTTTGTCTCCATAATCATTACACTGTAAAAACATTTTTGAAAGTATTTATGAGTGATCAAATTGTGAACAGAGCAGTAAAAAAGTTTAAAAGAGTTTATTAAATGTATTTTGTGTCATGGTAATGAAACCTGGCCTACTCACCATATATATATATATATATATATATATATATAAATAAAAGGCATTCATGGACAAGATCAGAGAATAAGGAATTGTTGGAATGCTACCACACAAGTAACCCAAGTCTCTGAACTGACCATATGCTGCTGGTCATACCAGAACAGTAAGACTGCAGTAGCAAAATCTCTGAGTGTATTTAATTGAGCAAGAGTGTGTACTATTGTTGATGAATTTAACTTTTGATTAGTAAGAAGAATAATGTGTTATTTCCTCTTTCAAAAGTTACATACAGTCTCATAGTCTTTAAGTCTTTTTCAAGAATATGCTCATGTAGCAAACCAGCTACTTATTAGTATGAAAATGTGTGCTATGATGCTACCACTGACCAGTTGTAAAGCCAAAGACAATATGAAATCTGAGAGAAATCACAAGCAGCACAGACATCCAGTTTTACATGCTTGTCTTCCTTTCTGTCTCTTTCCCTCACGCTTTCTTGCCTTCATCTTAATATCCATTTCTCGTTAATGACTCCATCTCCGTCCCATTTTCTCTCTTTCATGCCATTTACTCGTGACACCAAATGTCAGATCCTACAAGGCGCACATCACGATTCCACATCTGCTGTGCATTAATTTTCTATGCTCTACTAAATATTGTATTCTTTTGGTCCCCCTTGAGCTTAAAATATCAGGTACAATTTTGGGTAAAAGTCAAATTTCCCGAGTAAAAATCTGAATATTTTTAAAAATGACTCAGCTATTTACCTACCAACATCTTCCAAGACAGTCCTGGTATTCGAACCAGCAACCATCTAGTCATGGATTCCAAAATCTCATTTAAATGAACAAAAAAAAGCATAGGTTTTATTCTCAGTTCTTGTTACAATACAAAGCACTGACTGTTTTTTGTAATTCAACCAATAAGAAAATGACAAATCTGACAAATATTTGCACAGATTTCTTTGGAATACTTCCTGTTTGGCTTGATTGAGCTCTAAATAATAGTGTCTTTACTATGTCAGCCTTTATCTGCAGTATCATTGAAATTTAAATGTTAAGTCAATGTTATTTATATATCTTAATATCATGATTAAAATTAATGCCTCAAGGGGCTTTACAATCTGTACAGCATATGGCACCCTCTATCCATAGAAATGTCTGCATCAATACAATAAGATTAGAGGTAATATACAATAATATACACGGGGAAACACACTTAAGGATAGATATGTGTATTTTCATGATTCATCTGTACATAAATGCAATCAATAAGCATTTTACGGGTTAGTTAAAACAAGCTCCAGGTAAGAGTCTATAACTGCTATATGGGCATCCTGCAGGTTACAGCGTGACTCCTTGACTTTGTGTCCTCACCCCCCCGGCAGGAGTTCCCTGTGCAACAACACCAACATTTTAAACTCACTAATTTGTTTCCTCGTTTATCACTTAATTAACTTGCAGCAAGTCTTGACGGTCAATATAAATCACTGCTACAGACGAGGGCCCGCTAATGAGATCAGATTAAGGAACAGAATTACACCCGCTACCGCCACGAATGATTAGAAATCACTAAGTATCCCTCTGTGCTATTAAAAGGCCATTTAAACAGAGTCCATATACCCTATTTCTGTCTGTGACAATGCAGTAATTACAGCCTGTCTGACGCAGATGAATCGCTGCCTCCCACTCTCTCCTCTTGCTCTCTGGTCTCATAGTCACTGTGCTCACATATAAACCTCAGCAGTTGGCCTAACACAGTGTGTGATGATAAACTGATTTGTTTTCACAAGTTTTACATGTATGACAGCAGCAGCCGGTGTTCTTAGGCTGTACAATGCTAATTATGTTTCTATTAGCCCCTGAAGCCTGTCGTCTTACAGATGGCATTGAGCCTCTTTTACAGAACCAGAGGAAGAGTTCAAAGACAGCACAGTCACTACATTTACACAACAATTAGCTAGATTAAGGTAATAGAAGGCATATATAGACATCATTTTTCACATGGTACATTCCTGTCACCACCATTTAGTGCCAAAGCAAAGCTGCTATGGCTGCTATGAACAGATAGAGATTTGATACTGGGAGGAAAACACAAGTATCTTGAAAAAGTGAAGGCTATCGCAGTGGATGACGTGACACATATACAGTCTACTCAAGATGTACACGATAACCAGTCATACAAAGAACTGTTGAAAGGCAGTGAAGACAGAGTTGTGGAGGCAAAATTTATCATTATGAGTGTTTCATGGTATCTTGCTAATCCTGTTTAATAGTTTCATCTGACACAAAGCACACTGGTGTTTTGTGTAGATTTGGTTTGAACAACAGTCTCTTGTGTCCTTCAAGCAGCGATAGAAGAACAGTCTGTCCTGTACTGATGCTTGGATATGATGTTTGCTAAAATAAGGCATAGATGTTTGGACCAAGGTCTGACAGTATTATGTCTCCCTTGCCTGCTTGTTATGTTGCTTTGGGGTCAGACGGATTGTACCCCGCATGTGTGCATGATCTCTGGCCTTTCAGCTGAAATAGATTAACTCCTGTGATCGTCCTTATATCTGTTCACTCCTTTTGTGATCGTCTTAATCTTTACTTATTTGACTTTTATGACATACATTCTGTATGAATGTCTTTAAGCTGAAAGTGATCTCTTTGATTTAAGCTTCCTTTATTTTGTAGAGGTATGACCATTGTAGTGATCAGTTTTCCAGGCCCTGCTGGTGTTACTGTGTCACACACAGATACAAAACTCAAACAGGGTCCATAGTGCACTAATCCTCTCTGTTTGTTGTCTGGATTGCAGAGCTGAGATCATTTACCAGAAAGGAAACAAAAGCAGAGACAAACAAACACTAGCTAACCTCACTGGCTGCCACTCACAAACAAACATATGGTGAGTAAGTGCGTGTGTGTGTGTGTGTGTGTGTGTGTGTGTGTGTGCGCGCATGTGTGTGTGACAATATCCATGTTTCAACATGCAGATGCAGTATAGGACAGGACTCTATGTACATTTGTATTTACTTGACTTACTTTACTTTGCTAACTTTCTAACCGTAAAGTTGAGGGGTGTAACTAACAAAAACTCTGGATCAGACAAAAACAAAAA
>LKNJ01004813.1:0-28260 GCA_002120245.1 Maccullochella peelii | reverse complement strand
GAAGTAAAAATTGATTTTTGGAAATTTGAAATTTTGAACTTCAGCGTTCGTAAAAAGTCTTGAAAGTTTGGAAAATGCTTAATTTTAAGTGTTATGTTTTCAAGGTTAGGAATATGCTTGAATTCGAATATACTCCTTGAAAAATGCTTGATTTTCAGATTTTAAACATAATCTAAAGGCCAGTTTAGACCAAAGATTCGTGACGAGATGAAACAGTTTGAGAACGTTGCAGGGAAAAGTTTCAGCGGTGTGAACTGGCCCGTCTCAGCTCGACTCAAGCCGGCGGTTTGCGTCGCCTGCGATTCAGCTTGTCAAATCGCCAGCGGTTGTTTTTAGAACGTAAGGCACGTCACCTGTTTCAGACAGCCAATCAGCTCGTAGCAAAGTCAGCTGGTCATCTTGACCGTCTCGTTTTTTTTCCGCCGGTTTCATCAACACTAAAAATTTTACTGTAGCAAGTAACTCACTATCACTATTCTCATTCATATTTTAAGACACTACAAATTATATCCAGCTGCAAAAAATGCTGGCAGTTACAACGGAAGTACAAAGAGTCATTGCTATGGAAATAATACACCGTCTCGTCTAGCAGCTTTGGTGTAAACTGACCGGTTTCAATTTGTCTCGTCTCCAATATTTGGTCTGAACTGGGCTTAAAAGGAAAGCTCTTTTCTTGTGTTGACTTGTAATTCATAGCTAAGTAAGCCCTCTGTTGATTCCTTACTCTGGAAATTAGGGAGCATTATATAATCATGATCAAAACATACAGTCAAAGTTAATATGAACAGCTGGTAAAATAAACAAAGTGACGATATACATTGATTGCTGTGGGTGTAAAGGAATTCTGTAAACTTTACTTTTTGCAGTTGCATTTATAGTAAAAAATATAGATGTGATGATAAAGGCTTTGAGAGTCTGGACGTTTTTGGTTTAGGTACTTTGAAAGTGCTTGAAAAGTGCTTGAATTTTACTCTTAAAAAGCTGTACGAACCCTGGAACTTGTAGATGGTAAGAATCCTTTTTGAGGCTCGACATGTAATCAAATTGCAGCATTACTGTCACTCAACAGCTACGTTTTTGTAGCGTACATCTACAACACCATAGTAAATGGAACCTGACCAATAGAAATGATGTTGAAAGTGAACTGAATCGAAAACTAATGTGAATGTTTTCTGTGTTGTAGATCATAAACTTCCTGCCGGCCCTGGAGGAATTATCCATGTTGGGGTGGCAGTGGTCTTGCTCCTGGTCGTACTTGTGGCTGTGCTGGTGGTGTTGTTGTATAAAAGAGGCATAATTGGTAGGTGCAACAAATAACCATTGGCTTCTGTCGACAACAAGTGGAGTGGAATATATTTTTTCCATATTTTGTTTTATATTCTGTAAAAGAAAATACACAGAATACTTAATTCCACAAAAATGGCTTATCAGGTGCAAAGGTCTGTTATTATTTTATTATGACTTGTTCGGAGGTCACATCGAATAGCAGTCCTGTCAATATGTAGCAAAGGTGTTTCTTATCCTTAATTCACTGAACTGAAAGTTGACTGAGCTCACAGTCTCTTATTTCAGAACCCTAAAATCACACGGTAACACACATTTGTGCTGGGAGCTCCTACCTCAGAGTTG
Organism: Maccullochella peelii; assembly: GCA_002120245.1. Lineage (NCBI taxonomy): Eukaryota > Metazoa > Chordata > Actinopteri > Centrarchiformes > Percichthyidae > Maccullochella > Maccullochella peelii. Next base: position 26,631 of record LKNJ01004813.1, on the reverse strand, counting down.
GCTACAGTACATAAAGATATTTTCATCTAAAAGGCCATTAAAATCCATCATGACGTAACATGTTTTGACTAAAAAATTTCCGCAGATGAAGTCCGTGAGATGCGGGTAAAAGCTCAGGAAAAAGCATTGTATGTGGACCTTGAAGTTTTTTTTCCTTGTTTCCAAATATCAAGAATGAACTTCCACGCTCAATGTTTCTCAAACTTTGTAAAATTTGTAGGTTTATATGTTGTTTTTCCACCGACGACAAACACTTAGTACGTGTTGAACCAGTCTCACATCTACTGTGACTCTTCTCTGCTTCTTTCTGTGACGCCTGAAACCATCGACTGTTTTCCACATTTCCTCCAAGTTTCCTCTTTGTGCACCAGAGTTGAAACGATGAGCTGATTAATGAATGAACTGGCTGTTAGTTTGATCATTTAAACAAAATTGCAAAAGCATCACGTACTTCCATCATCTCATCACCGTGGACATTTTTTCACAATTCTTATGACTTTTTATAAAAAGTGAAACAATTCATGTAGTAAAGTTACTCTGTGGAGTTTTCATTCAGTGTTTCTGCCAAAATGCATTGTGTGTGTCCAACAAACGTTTATTTCCTCAAAACATTTCATTTGCAAAGCTGATTTTTATTTATTTATTTATTTATTTTTAAGTGCTCTTGCTCAGCGTAACAATTTATTGATCGTACTAACGTTTTGCACACTGGTCACGTAACAAAGGTACAGAGGGACGTTAGTATGATCAATAAAAGACTAAAGTGATACAAATATCTGCTTAAAAGGTTTTTTAAAACCTGCATTGTTTACATCCATGTTTAGCAGCCTCCTCCTCCTTGTTGCTTTTATTGCTGCCTGTAAACTTGAAAGAAGTAATGGTTTGAGATTTGTTGTGATGACTAGAATTTTAAGCCCGTTCCTTCATAAGAGATATCTGATTATGAATAATGACTTTTCTTCTTGTAGAGTTAAAAAAAGAAAGTCGGTGTTACTTTTGTATTTTGTCCTCTTTAACTCGGTGCATTGTGATTGTAGCTGAGTTGAAAGTACAGTAGGTATAATTGGATTAAAAATTCACATTTTAATCTCTCAAAGAGGAGTTTCTTTTGCAGGTAATTCATATTCATCCCCTTCACTGCAGAGATTTTATGATTTTGGACGTGTGGAAAGTTTGGCAGTGGGACCAGTGTTTAGATGTTTACAGGGTTTGTACAAAGTCTTGAAAGTTTGGAAAATGCTTAATTTTGACTGTCATGTTTTCAAGGTTAGGAATATATGGAGTGAATATAGTCTCAAAAGCCAAAGTAACCTGATCCATGTGTAACAGGCGATCCGTGCAAACAAATTTAACAATCTGTAATTGAATACAAAGACATTTGTATGTGCAGGAAGCTTTTTGAAAGCGAAAAGGAACAGATCTGTGAAGCTGAAGTTAAAAATCTGTAAGTAAAATATACGTATTTATTCAGGTTGTGATGTTTGCATTTGTAAAACTGTTTTTTTGGTTTGCGAGTACCCAAAATTACGCACAAATCTTGTTTTTCAATTACAAATCATACAATACACATTTACAAATCATATTGAGACTATATTTGCTCCATAGGAATATGCTTGAATTTGAATATACTTGAAAATTGTTTGATTTTCTATATAATCCGGTGTTTCATCGTCTACACTGACACTCATGTAAACCAAAAATCTTTTCATTAAACTGAAACGATCCCGTCGTCATATTAGTTTGTTGTCTCCTAGCATTAATAACAATTTGGATGTGATGTTAAAGGCTTCGAGAGTGGACATTTTTTGTTTAGGTACCTTGAAAGTACTTGGAAAAGTGCTTGCTCCTCTGCCCCATCCCATGTACCGTCACCTCCCACCCCCACTACCCCACCGCCCTCCTGCCCAGGTGGATAGACCTGAACTGGAGTCTGCCCTGCTGCACCTCCAGGCTGCTCTGGAAGACTCCAGGGACGACCTGGGGCGAGTGGCCTCAAGACCTGCTGGAGGAGGGCATTATTACCATACATAATATACTATACATTAAAATAATTAAAAGGAAACCATGAAATGACTTAATTTTCTGTCAGTTGAATAGATGAATCATTTAATTGGCTGATTGTTTCAGCTGTACTTGTGTACTGTTGTGTTGATTTATAACAAAATATCATACTTTTACTTAAGTAACATTTTCACCAGGACTTTTACTCGCAACAGAGTATTTTTACAGTGTGGTAGTAGTACTTTAACTGAAGTAAAGGATCTGAATAGTGGTAATATGTGAAAATAATATGATGTACATGTCATCCAGCAGGGCCTTTATATCATAACACTGACCAAAACATGCTTTGCTGTAATCTGCCCAGCAACCTGTTCTGAATTATCTGATTGGATGATTCACCGTAAACCAGGACCGCAGCTATCTCATACTTCTGTCCTTCCGAGCAACTTGTTCCCCTTTTTATCAGAAGTTTTGTCGTTTTAAAACCATGAATCGACCAACAGCCTGGATATTTTTGTTTCTGCCATTAATGTGGCTGAATTTGGAGCCAACTGTGAGCGGTAAGTTTAACCGTCGTTGGTCACATTTGTTTCGTCTGTGTTTCACAGCAGTTTACAGTTAGCTAACGTTAGTTACAACCAACGGTTCAAAGACGTTAACGGCTAATTTATACGAGGTTAGCTAGCTAACTAATACATTCATATGGCCGTATTTTAGAAGATAGACGACGTGTACCGATCCATACCTGCCCCATCTAACAACTTGCTACGTTTCTGTTGTGTGTTGGGCCTGTCCCATCGCTATATCCGGAAATATCACCGTGTAAAACAGTTTTAACTGTCGGCTAGCGTTATATCTGGCTATCTTGGCACTTAATTTCTCCAGCTTCATGTTGTTTCCCAATGCTATTAATGTCAGCAATTTAGGGCGTATTAATATAAATGATATATTGTTAAAATACATTATCCCTATTAACACCACAGAGTCAAACTGGTTGTCAAAGGTTTATATTATCATATATTTAAATTATTACATATGGAGTTAGCTATTATCTTAAGCCAATGAATATTACATGTTTTATATTAAAATTATATCATGGTATCGTTATGTAATATATTCTTTTTCGGACATCTTTCCACTGCACTGCATCAACAGATGTATGAAAAAAATATGATGCTATAAGTAATGTAAAAATATAACATTGGTTTCCTTATAAAATAATATATACAATGTAATACTATATTATTTGCTAGACGTCTTTTCAGTGCAGTGAAGTAAATTAGTTTAAAAAATGTGATCACTTTTACAAAACAGTGGTGGAGTGACGCAGAACACAAACAAAACGGAACAGCTGAGCGCTGCGGTCGTGATGCGTTCACTGATACTCAGAAGTGTGAAGTGTCTTGTGATCAATGTTATTAATAGAGGATTGTCTTAACAATAGCTACGCTAAATGAATGTGTGGCCTCTGCTCCTTTTCCCGTGAGGCTTATTTTTAATTTCAAATTGTATTGTTCTGGTGAGATGGACCACCTCCGCTCTCAAACACAGTGGGAAACCCTGGTTTGAAACAGCGTTCGTAATGTGCAAACTACAGGAAAGTACAGATGATTTTATGTAAATTATATTATAACTTATATTTATATAAATACATATTTGTAGAACCGTTTTTATTTTTAGTTTGGTGTGTCAGTTAGATGAATGAAATGATCCCATGCAGAAAAAAGTCTGAGAAGTTGGATGGAATGGAATACAACAGGACATCTGTAATATACGAGCATGCGCTGAATGCACCATGTACGCCAGACAGTCGGAAGGAGACCGTGCAGAGTGAAAACACGGTGCGACAGTCGGATAAAACTCGAGTCTTAGAGGCGAGAAGGGAGTCTGGTTTAAAGTGGAGATGTATTTCCTCGCAGTTTTGGTCCTGTTGGGGACCGGACTGACGGTAAACAGCGGTAAGTTAAGGCTTTTTTTTTTTTTTTTTACATAATGTGACTCATGTTAAAAGTGAAAGTAAAAGAGACGAAGCTGTGACGTACATACAATTTGGATTTCTGTTAATTTTACCATAATTCGTTAAAATAGACGTTGGCGTGTTTTCATATTTGGCAATGTTAACTTATTCTATATATGCCCAGTAAGTTACATCAAAACAAACACGGAGAAATGGACTGACTAGGCCTTCTTCCAGATCGCTAGTAATTTAGGCTGCGTGTACAACATTGTCGGCAGCGATACATGTACAGGAAGTAAATTAAGCTGTTTACCCTCGTATGGTTTTGCTTATTTCTATATACTTGTAGTTTAAAGCTAAAATATATTAGGGTTGAAAGTAACGGTTATTTTCAGTATTGATTAATCGTTTTTAAAATGGTTAAAAATCATTACTTCCTATCATTGGCATCAGAGAGATAATAGACATGATTATTCACTGTATATTCACTTTAATTGAATTATTAAAAAATACATTTAAGTTACATCAATTGGAAAAATGAAATATAAAAAAGTCTACTTTTCAAAAAATGGTGGGCACAGTGAATCAGCTGTAAAAATGAAGTTTTTATGAAAATGATTGCTGCTTAAGAGATCAGATTGATCTATGAATGACCGGAGGAACTTAAGGTTCTACAAAAACTATAGTCATATACTGAGACTTCCAAGTAAGCAGGTAAAGGTGACTGGTAACTGTCAGATTGTTGCACATACTGTAATAGCTCCTTCTCAGAGACATAGAGACAGGTTGTTTATTGCTCTTTACACCGCCCTTTGACTGAGCTGGACAGACAACATTGTTACGATATCTCTGACATGATGAGCACAGTCACAAGTGGCTCATAAACAAAAGTTTGATTTCCTCTGTCTTGTTTTCTTTCTAACTGGAGCTTGATACCGATAAAGATATTTGAAAGTTAAAAAAAAACAAGTAATAACCATAAATCGAACAATATTCAGTTTAATTTAACATAAACACTTTAAACATATCTTTGGCATTTCGGTACTGCAATTGGTACTTAGTGTCAGACATCTGTGAAAAGCTTTACCTCTGACTAAATGAGCTTTCTAACAGGCTTTACAGGAAGTCTGACAGGAAAAGATACACTTCTGTTTTTCTCTCTCCACACAAGCCGTACAACAACTCTCGTTTGAACTTGAGCTTTATGCACGTAGCCCCGACACGAAACATCTTTTTGGTTTTCCGGTCTTTTCTGTTTTACTGCAGTCATTGTGTGTTGGGCTCTGGGTGCTGATAAGATGTGGTGGCCACATAGAAAGAAGTACTGTGGCTGAACAGATCCTGTGTGTCAATTTTTCAACATCCATTGGTTCCAGCTTCTCAATTATGAAGATTAGCTGTTTGTCTTGTGTGAAAGTAAACCGAATTTCTGTGGGCTTGAGACTGTTGGGACGATTGGGTGTCCATACGTTTTGTCTCATGCTGTGCCTAAATATTTGTATATATGTTCAAAGATGCTTGCTCAGTAAGTGGATAAGGGCTCATCCAAAACATGTAAGTCAAGTCTACTGGTGCTTATCTGCCTTGTCTGTCTTTCTACCTGTGTGACTCTCAGAGAGGCATTCGCTCACTTACATCTACACGGCCCTCTCCAAACCCGTCAACCTCCCGGGCATCCATGACTTCACAGCCATGGGTCTGCTGGACAACAGGATGATTGACTACTTTGACAGCGCGGTGCAGAAGAAAGTTCCCAAGCAGGACTGGATGAAAGAGAGACTGCCTGAAGATTACTGGGTCAAAGGCACACAGTCCCGCCAGAGCAAGCAGCAGTGGTTCAAAGTCAACATCGGCATCCTGAAGGACCGAATGAGACAGAATGACTCGGGTAAGATCCATGAAATGTGAAGGACCGGGACCGCTTTCTGACGAAAACCATGAAACCAACAACTATAATGACTCTATAGATAAATGAGTAAATAAAGTGTTTTCGGTGAAAAGTTACTCTTTAGTGTTTAACCAGAAAACTCCAAATATTCAAATTTGACCCACTTCATCATCTTGTCTGGTTATGTATTTATCTCTTTCCTTGTTGTTTGTCATTTATTTCACCTGCCGTTTCAGACGTCCACGTTCTTCAGTGGATGCACGGCTGTGAGGCTGACGTGCAGCCTGACGGCACGATGAAGTTCCACCGCGGCAGGGACATGTACAACTACGACGGAAATGACTTCCTGTCCTTCGACGACGCCAATAAAGTCTGGGTGGCCCCAACTGAAGCGGCGGTCCAGACCAAGAGGAAGTGGGATGAAGTCCAGGTCCTCAAAGATTACACCACAGGCTACCTGGAGAACGAGTGTGTGGATTGGTTGAGCAAGTTTATGGGATATCAGGAAAAGCAACAACAAAAAGCCTGTATGTATGACAGAAAAAATCATTTCTATGCTTTTATCTTCGTTATTCGAGATAATAGAAGTAGCTTGAGTAATGGAAGGACTATGCAGGTTGTTAAAATATGAAACATGAAAGTAACGACTGGGATTTAACCAAAATCTGTTAACTGACGACTGACACAAATCATTTCTTGCAATTTCTAAACGGGGTGTCAGCCTGTGACCATTTCTTTAATTATAGTATTTGTCGGGACATTTCAGCTCCAGATGTGGCAACATTTCCTTTATTCACCCAAAAACAACTATGATTAGGGTTCAATAGTATTTTATTAAATCGGAATTCTATAGATTCCCTTATTGAACCCATGTGAAATTTCAAGGTACATTTGTTGATTATGTTTATGATGAGTCATTGAGTTTATTATCAAGACATCGACGGTACAAACAGTATCATATGTGGTGACAGCGCTCAAATATTAAGTCACTTCACGGTTTCTCTTTCCAGCTCCTCCAACGGTGTACGTGTTTGCCAGGGAAGCCAAAGTTGAGACAAACGTCATTTTGACGTGCATTGCCACAGGTTTCTACCCAAAAGACATCATCCTGAATATCAAAAGGGATGGCCGTGTTCTAGCTAAAGAGGATGGAGTGGTTACCTCGGGCGTTCGACCGAATAATGACGAGACCTTCCAGAGAAGAGACAGCGTGGAGATTTTAAGGAGTGACGAGTCTAAATACACCTGTGAAGTGATTCACCCTGCATCCCGTGTACATGTTGAGAAGGAATGGGGTAAGAAACCTTGTGTTATTGATTTCTGCCGTTTGTAACTGTATTCTTTTGTAATGTTTACATTATTTCAGAAAGCTACCAGTGAAATGTCTCAAATAACCAGCAAAGGTTCTTCACCACCCACAGCTGAATACGTCTTGAGCCACAATGAAGCCCCAAGACTAGTTTACCGAGTGTATTTTCTTAGCTTTGGCCACAAAGCTTTCTATTGGTTATGGTAACAAATTCAGGGAACACGACAACGTTACTACAAGAAAGTTCAATGCGCGTGATCAGACGATGATACGGGCTATAACCAAGGCAACGGTCAGAAGTTGTGGGAACTGATGGCCAAAGTTATGAGTTTAAGATCCAAGTTGAAATAAATCTGACCAGCTGTGTTTCATCATAGAACCGACTAAACGCACGAGTAAATCCTTGTCTAAAACCTTTTGAGATGGGGCTGGGTGATTTCACATGTGACGGCACCGTGTGTTCACGGCACAGAGAGCATTCTAAGCAAGGAGAAGTAAAAATTGATTTTTGGAAATTTTGAACTTGTAGATGTTAAGAATCCTTTTTGAGGCTTGACATGTAATCAAATTGCAACATTACTGTCACCTAGCCAATAGAAATGATGTTGAAAGTGAACTGAATCTAAAACTAATGTGAATGTTTTCTGTGTTGTAGATCATAAACTTCCTGCCGGCCCTGGAGGAATTATCTATGTTGGGGTGGCAGTGGTCTTGCTCCTGGTCATAGTTGTGGCTGTGCTGGTGGTGTTGTTGTATAAAAGAGGCATAATTGGTAGGTACAACAAATAACCATTGGCTTCTGTCGACAACAAGTGGAGTGGAATATATTTTTTCCATATTTTGTTTTATATTCTGTAAAAGAAAATACACAGAATACTTAATTCCACAAAAATGGCTCTTCCTCCATTAAGAGAAAACAAAACTCATACTTTTCTGGCAGAACTATAAAGTGCTCTGCTTAATGTTGTGTTTGTTTTTTTAAAGAAATAATGTAATATTGAGGTATAAGCTTCATAGCAAAATTTTACCAACATGGACATATAGTGAATATGTAATGATTTAACTCCATGATGAATGAAACGGTAATACAGTGTTCAATATAGTGTATTTACACCGATTACAAAGTACTTGATGTTGCAGTCTTCACAGAGCCAGAAAGATGTGGTGTGTCTGTGGTTATCAGGTGCAAAGTCTGTTATTATTTTATTATGACTTGTTCGGAGGTCACATCGAATAGCAGTCCTGTCAATATGTAGCAAAGGTGTTTCTTATCCTTAATTCACTGAACTGAAAGTTGACTGAGCTCTTGGATCAAAACTCTAAAATCACACGGTAACACACATTTGTGCTGGGAGCTCCTACCTCAGAGTTAGCTACAGTTCTGCTTCTAAGATGCCTACAATAACTAACTATCTGTAGGACATAAAGATATTTTCTTTCATTAAAAACCATCATGACGTAACGTATACAGCATGTTTTCACTAAAGGATTTAGCTTATAGATATACTTCCCTGTAAGCAAAAACTTCACTGAAACACAACTTTTTAAAATTATAATTATTTTTACACAACCTCAAAATACATATACAGTACTTACTCAAAACGAATAGCAAATATAACTTACATCACAAACAACTATACAAATTACACAGACAAACCACATAGAGACTGAGCGCATTTAAGTCCCTCCCACACTGGAGGGGAAGACAATGCATCGCTCTCCATTGGCTTTGTATTGTGTGAAGCTGCCTCCTTGTCACTTCAGTCTGCAGGCAAACAACAGAAACATGCCTAAAAGCTGCTGTGTGGTGGGACGCTCTACCAACAGGGTAAAGAACCCAGAACTAAGTTTATATAAGCTGCCTACGCTGCTGTCTACGTGTGCAGCAAGCATTTTGTCTCTGCTCAGTCAAATACCCGAAAGTCAGTTTTAGGCTAACTGTATTGCTGTAAGTTAAGCTAAAGCATTTTGACGGTAAGCAGCTTGTGTAGTGGAATGTGGCTAAATCACGAAGCTATGCAGTATTATGTTAGCAAGTGCCTTAGCTAACTACAGTAGCTTAGCTTGAGCAGGGACACTGAGACAGACCCACAGTATTGAGTTTGTCCTCTGGTAGACACAGGGTGCTAAAATAATCCTCCGACATGCTGAAATCTCATGTTTTTAGCTAGCTGCAGGCATTCTGTTAGCGATTCAGCCCTTGGTTGCATATTCCTCCGGTGGGCGTGGTTTTCAGAATATGACGCGTTGCACTCTGTCTCTATACATACATACAGACGTACACATACATACATATATATATACATACATACATACACACATACATGTCAAGTGCTATATGTAATCGTAATACAAAAATAAATCACTTCTACACTTTAAAATGAATTTCTTCATCCTATAGCAGAAAATAAAAGGAAAAGCCAGATTATATTAAGTTATGATGTCACAGAATAATCATAACTCGGTATCCCAAGTTTTTGATATTGTCAGGATCTCCCATTTATTTATACCTGAGCTTTTAGCTTTACCTCTCATAATTATCTTTTCCTGCAAATAATAATATTTAAGAAGGAGCTGAACCAACTTTTTGAACTATGAAATATATAAATTTTGCCAAGCATTTTTTATTTTTAAATAGATACATTGCAATCAGTCAAAGAGAGATGGTTTTTTATTTATTTGTTGTTAAAGTAATAAACAGCAGGATAAAGAGGCAGTGACAGCAGGAACATCATTTCAGCCTCTTTACTAAAAGTTCCCATCATCCCCATGTGGTTATTTTATGTATAAGAGTTTACTCAATTGAAATTTGAGAAATTGTATTAAATCATGTATCTGTCACAATATAAAACACATAATACTGTGATAAGAGGATTTTATCCAAATCACCATCCCTATTACTGACTAACTGTAAGAATGTTAAAGGTAATATGATCAATGATCTCTCATACATATGAGTATTATTTGTACAGAGCCTCCATTTATTTTGTTAGAACAAAATATTATTGGTATTTCTATCAGTACGTAACCTGCCCAACCAGGCAGAAGAAAACGTTAGATCTCTGCTATGGTACAGTTAAGGGATCATATAAATCAATTCCCTTACCTCCCCTAGGTTCCGCAGACCATAATTGTGTGCTTCTTCTTCCTACATACAGATCTGTCTTAAAGAGAGAAAAAAATCAGACCCAAGAGGTTAAAATCTGGTCTGAGGAATCCACTGCTTGTCTCCAGGGCTGTTTTGAATGCACTGATTGGGAGATGTTTAAAGACTCTTGCAAGGACATTGATGAACTCACTGATGTAATCTGTTCTTATGTTTCTTTCTGTGAGGGTATGATTATTCCCACTAGAAAGTTTAAAGTTTACCCCAATAATAAACCTTGGATGTCTAAAGCAGTTAGGTCTAGTTTAAAGAAGAAGAAGCTGTCAATCAAGCAAGGAGTAGCTCCTGAAATAGACGCAGCCAAAAAGGAGGTGAAAGTAGAAATCGTTTGGGCTAAACAAAGGTATAAAACTAAAGTAGAGACCAAACTGGCGGAGAGGAATCTTACTTCAGCTTGGTCTGGTATGAAAAAAATTGCAGGTGTACAGCAAAGAAAGAACGGAAGCAACATTGCTGTGGATGGCCCATATGCGAATAGGACCATATTGAAATTTGCGGATGATACAGTTATTGTGAGTCTGCTACAAGATAATGAGTCCAGCCATGGCCCAGTGATTGAGGAGTTTGTCACTTGGTGTGATGAATCATTCTTGGAGCTAAACATATCCAAAACAAAGGATATGATTATAGACTTCAGAACTCATCCTTCAATGTATGAAGCTACAATCATAAAGGGCCAGGCTGTGGATCGTGTAGACAGCTACAAATACCTCGGAACAGTCATTGATTCTAAACTGACTTTTGATAAGAATTGCGAGGCAGTTTGTAAAAGGAGACATCAGCGTCTGTTTGTCTCAGGAAATTAGCCCGTTTTCACATTGATAAAACTATGTTGACGCTTTTTTATCGTGCTTTTATTGAATCTATCTTGTCTTTTTCCCTTGTGTCATGGTAATCTGTCTCTGCAAAACAAAAATTCTTTAAATCAAATTGTGAAGTGGGCTAGTAAGCTGATGGGTGAGTCACAACTCAACCTATCAGTTCTTTACTCCACACAGCTGCAGCGCAAAGCAAACTTTATTCTCTATGACAGCTCGCATCCTTTACACAGTGAATTCCAGCTTCTTCGTTCTGGCCGTCGGTTGGTAGCTCCTAGGTGGAGAACAAAACGGTACAGGAATAGTTTTGTACCCATAGTTACTGCACTTCTGAACAAAGCTGGCATGATATAATTCAAATTGCCATGTATGGTATGTTATGTAGTGAGCGCGGGAAATGGGCGGATTTTTAAAGGGCACTTTCTTATGACCTTCTCAGGTGTCGTTTGTCTGTTGTGTGTTTGCTGTTATGTTGGTAGTTGTTAATGATAACTGTTTTAATTATTAACTTGTAATAATTTTGTGCTACTGTCATGTCTTGCTTTTACTTTGGATTGCTGAAACTCCTGTCTGCACAACAAATGTACCCTTGGGTACTGATAAAGAAACCTTGAACCTTGAATATTATGTGAAAAAGATACACACAGTATAGTGTCTTACGATCACACAACTTGTTAACTTGTGGGAACAAGATCGTTTACTATGTTTTCATATGGGTTTTTTCTACCATGCAGCTTGCCCTCATCACCTCAAAATTGAGAGAATGAAAATTTTATTAAGTCACACTGCTCAAGCACAAAGACATTAGATTGTCCTCAAATTCAATCAGTATTCGCGCTGTGAACTTTAATGCTGTGTTTTTAAAAGTCATTAGGCTTGTGGAAGAACTATGCAGATTTAGACCATGCCATGATCAGTTTGTCTGTACAAAACAGTCTGTATTAACATTGTCTTTATTCGCAGGAGCTGACGGTGGAGCCAAAAGTGTCCAAAGTAACTACTTTATTTCTCTTAAAAGTTTTATGAAGTTGGTTGTTCAGAGGTTACCGTCTGTGAGGGACTAATTTAAAGCATATGGCTGGTGTTATTCTATATTTTGCTTATGATCAACAAATCCCATGGAAAGACCAAAACCAATCACGTGTTAGTCGCCTCTCAATACTCTTCTGACTTCTCTACCCTGGCCGGCCGATGTGGGCAAATGTTCATGGATTGGTACTGGCTAAAATAAAACCAATCCAATGCCCATCCTTTCATGACTGCACTCTCTGGAGTTGTGTCCACCTCAGCCTACTTGTGTTGCAAAGCTGCTCTCCTTTATGACAACATGGCTGTTGTCGGGTTTGTGTTCTCTATGCAAGCCGCTGTCTGTACTCGGCCAAAGGTCATTTGTGAGGAAAAATGCTCCACTCTGTAACACCACTGAGTGATTTTGTTCGAACAAATCCAACAGATATCACATCCTTCTTTAGTTTCAGGAATCCCCTTCTCCCAATTAAACTTTCATTTACCGGATCAAGACGTCCAACAGAATAATTGCAATTTCAGTGTTAAACTCTGGCGTGCTGTATGTTTTGGTTAGTGCTTTGTGAGATCTGTTTGTATTTGAGCTATATAAGCTCTGTGTTTTCATTTTGATAAAAATAAAATGCGAACAGAAAGCTGTGATGCTGTTTGTAATAATCCAGAGTTATTCATTTATCAGACATACAGTACGGCCTAATTTGGGACTGTTTACAGTAACTTGAGTGTGCAGCTTTGTCATTTAGGTAAATGTAAGTATCAGATTGGCCTTGGTATCAGCAGATAGCAAATATTTAAGGACTCAGATTGGGATCTGGACCAAAACACTTGATTTCCCTCGACTCATCTCATTGTTGGTTTTGATCTTTTCATGTGATTTATTGACAATAAGAAAAATAACACCAACGTTATCCTTTAAGTTAGTCCTTCCCAGACTGTAACCTCTGTACTTTGACTTTTAACTTTACACGGACTATTCCAAAAATATCAAAATGGATACAAATTGTTTATTGTTTATTTTGTGTGTGTGTGTGTGTGTGTGTGTGTGTGTGTGTGTGTGTGTGTGTGTGTGTGTGTGTAGGCGCTAGCACCAGTAACACAAGCATCCAGATTACGCAACCTCTTCTCAGTGGTAAGTGTTTTCCTCTAGATGCATTGAGCTGCATTACATTGTACAGTTCCAAGCAGGAGGTGACATTGAAGCTCGGAGGTGCTGCAGTTACGGTATCAAATACGCTATCAAAGGAAAACAATAATAGTTTGTTCATGTCTGAAACTGTTGGGATGTCACATCACTTAAATCTACTACTAACCAATTCATATCAAGCTATGGATATTTTTTTTATTTTTTATTTATTTATATTTTTTTTTTACATAAAAAGGGGGTGTTCCTCTGCAGACACTGACTCAGGCACAGCTCCTGATCTCTAACAGTATGATAAGAAATAAAAATAAGAGAAACTGAATAACGCCAACGTTAACCTGCCCAGGCTGCAACCTCTGTACAAAACTTTACATGGACTATTCCAAAAATACCAAAATGGATAAAATAGTTTGTTTATTTTGTGTGTGTGTGTTTTAACTTTTTCTTTATCAGCAGGTGCACCAGTTGTAGTCGTCATTTCTCACGCAAGTAAGTGCCTTATTTCTCTGCTATATATTCTGTTGAACTTAGAAATGCTATTCCTGAAATTGTGAGATGGGCCTTAATATTTCCTCTGTGTGTGTGTGTGTGTGTGTGTGTGTGGGTGTAGGCACTAACACCAATAACCCAAGCACAGAGAATAAACCAATCAGTGGTAAGTGTTTTCCTCTAGAAAGATGTCACGAAGACATGATGTTGCATTGGGCTATTAAACACGTTTTCCTTTCTTCGCAGGCTCTGATGGGTCTCTCAGCAGCGGTGACTCTGGCGTTGGCAGTAAGTATCTGCACCGAGCAGGTTTACACTTTGGTAGCCCCAAGTTGTCATTTGCCCCCCATAGCAAACCGGGGACATTGCTGTTATGTGGCATGTGCAGTAATCGCAACAAGCTATTGAGATGCTCCATAAATGATTTATGCTCTGAGCACAAATACAGGTCCATTTACCTCTGTTGGTCTCAGAGACAGAAAACTCAGAGCCTGGACAAATAAAATAACACTTTACACAGAGAACATACTGTATGTGATAATTTGGGTGAATCAGCTTTTTTTAGGAAAGAAAAATGCATCACCAAAAATGCTTATCATAGAAAATACCTGAAAAAGCAAGAGCAGATAAGCCTCTATGTTTTTAGTATCTATTGTATATATAAAATAACACCTCTGTTCATCCCAGGAGGTAATGACACGAGCCAAGAAAACTCCAGCTCCGAGTTGCAGAGTCTCGAGGGGGGGTGTGAAGAGGAGCAATGCTGAAGTCTCTGCAGATGACATAATTTCCATCAGAGTACATGGAGACTCACTGTGCTCTCTGGAACCTAATTTACCAATACAACTAATAAATATACTATGGGATACAAATTAAAAGAGGAATTTGAAAATCAACAACAAGAACAAATAACACATACAAGCTTAAAAATGTCTCCGCTGCCCCTAAAGGTTTTAGGTAAGTTTAATACAGTGAAAACTGCCTGAGCCAGTTTGGGAAACATGTTTGACCATTTAACTAGACATTTAAAAATGTTGTATTTCAATATTCAAACAGCTCAACGTGGTCTTGTGTTGCAGCACTTTGTAGCTTGGAAACAAATGGATCAGCACTAAGATAAAGTTCTATTGCTTGTCTAAAATGGGTAAAAGGTAGCTGAGTTTGTTTTGATCAGGGTTCAGAGATCAGTGAAAGAACTTCTCGGTGTAGCGCTCGAGGGGTCTGGGCTTGTTAAAAGAGGGAGAAAATGTTCAAGGGGTCTGTGTGGAAATGTATCAGCATTAAACTGCATGCCTTTAGAAAAGGCTTGCAAATACATTGAATGAAAAATACTCAGAAGAATATGAAAAGGTGCATCGAACAGAAACGGCTATAAAATACAAAGGGCCACGTCGGTGCCTTTGCTTAATTTAATCCATTTACTACAAATCAAAGTATACTTCACATTGCTGCCAACAATCCTCAGAGCAAAACCAATGATTATTTCCATCCTGGTCGTTATTTGTTTTCAGATTATGTCAGTAAAATAAACTGATGATCTATAACAGTCAACACTATGTTGCTGTTATTGTTGTCAAACTCAGTCTGCACTTCTTGCTACTTTGACAACAATTCCAATAGATGTTAATTGTTGTGGATCATGTAACCTGAGGAAGTCCACAAGACTAGAAATGAATTGAAACCAATGGCTGCCTCAAAACAGGGAAAGAAGCTTTCAGCACTTAGTACAGTGCGTGTGATTTATAGATACAATAGTATGATCATTTAATTAGGCTGAAATTGAACTAAAGTCAGTCACAAGGTTCTAGCCTGGATTAAAAAGAAGTAACTCAATGTATTTTGAGTGAGTGATGAGTGGGGATCATTTAAAGCAAGGGGTATTACTTTTAAAGTACTGCTTATATTCATTTAATACTCTTGTAAATACACGTTCTATTTTTATTGAGCTTATAAAATTTATATTCTGTTTATGTGCAAGTTTCTGGCAAAAATCTGATCTGATACTATAAAATATGCTCCTGAGGTGTGCTGGGTTTATTGTTAATTATAGGTCTGTAAATCAGGAATCTTTAAATTTCTACTCTTTTGTACACTTAACGTAGTTGACCATTGTTGTCCGGTTGGGACAACAATACTTAAACTGGTTTTTCCCTTATTTACCTGTGGTAAAAAGTGCACTCATGATAATGATTGTAATGATGATTGTTTAAATATAAATATTTTGTTTAAATCTCCAGTGAATCCTAAAATTTCTTCATTACGTGTGTGTAATGAGAAGGTTTATTTACTCAACAATAACATGGATTGTAAGACGGCAGTGACAAATATCAGATATTTGCAACTTCTGTCTAAAAATTGCCAATGATTTAGGGCTTTAAATTAATGATATTTTTGTATTGTTTCTTTTAAAATGGCAAAGCCAAGAAATGGTCACAACTGTTTTCTCCTGTCACCTTTTTGTCTATGGACTCTTTAGATCTTTTGGGTGTTCTTGTTTGAATCATGTGCACAAATAAAGTAAGTCGTAAGGAAATAATTGCTGGATTGAAGTGGTGTTTGATAAACTGTACTGTAGTACAGATTTACCAACTTTGTGAAGAAGAACTGTAATTGTGGCAGCAGTTGGACTCTCCCGCATCTGTTCAGGGATCACAGCCTCCATGTCAACAGCAGGCAGCTGCGTAGAGACTGGCGTTACGGCATGACGTCACTAGACGACGGCAGAACGGCACGTCTTTGAATTTGAATTTACAGTTGCTGTCTAAAATCAAAACACAAAATTAACATTGTTTTCTTGTGAAATGATGTGGCAACAACTTTTTAACACACGAATGGACTGTTTCGATGTTATTAACATTACTTTCATGAACAAACCCCAGCTCCTAGATAAACTTTTTTAATTTTAACTTCAATTCAAGTTAAAGGTTTTTAGTTGCCCAACTGCCAAAAATCGGTGACTGATACGAGACAACAAATTAAAGTTAATGTTTTCTAATGCTGTTTTTATATATGTGTGTGTGTGTATGTATATGTGTNTATATATATATATATATATATATATAATCATATAATCTAGTAAAGCACAAACAAAAAAAGACATTTTATTTTTAGATGACTGATAGTATCACATTTTATAATATTTTGACAAATCATATATTATATATTAGAAATATACCGTATTATATATTTATATTATAGCATTATATTTATTTTATATGGATTTATTTTATTACGTATTCTTTTGTTTACAAACGCACATTACGGCATGACGTCACTAGGCGGCGGCTGAACTCGACGTTTTGAATCCTCACAGCAGTTTGACGGCGGACCGTCGGTATCAGTTCATCCGGTGTGTGTTTGTGTTTCAGCTCTGCCACAACACACGGAGCAGCGGGCCGGTCATCTGAGCAAAACTACCGGTAGAAGCTCGAAAGCGTTTATCTCCGTGTTCTGGTGTTTCTTTTACTTTTGCTGTTACCGGTAAGCTAACAGTTGCGCGTGTTAGTTAGCTTGTGTGTGCGGCGTTACCATGGTGACGCTCCGCGGCAGAGGCAGAGGGGACGCGGATCGGAGCAGCGGGCCGCAGCAGCCGCAGAGGCCGGACAGGAGCTCCGATTCCCCGCCGCGGGCTCCATCAAACACCCGGAGCAGGAGCACGGTCACCGGGCCGGAGGAATCCGGGCTGTCCAATGTGAGTCTGTCTGCTTGGGTTTGGATCAGAGTTAGCTTTGCTACCGAGGCTTCACTGCATCTTTTGAGTTGTAATATGTTTCAATATTTACTGTCAGTTTGTCAGAACCAACTGATTAAAGCTGTCATGACCGACGAAGGTGTTACTAAAAAATGAATTCAATTCAGTTTTTATCATCATTGTGGAGAGGAAATATAAATATCCCAGAAATTTATTGGGATTGGTATTAATTAAAAGAGAGAGTGTCAACGTTATTATTATTATTATTATTATTATTATTATAACAATAATCATTACTAGGCCTAATCATTAAAATAATGTCACTCTAGCCAGACATTTGTTTTATAAATTATTAATGCCTAATTATTAATAATTTAGCTTACATGGCTGCTTTATTTCTGTCTGTTGCACTTATTTACCTATTAACATTAATTTTAATTATCTAATTGTATTTTAAATTTCTTTGTAATGCACCTAGGTCAACATTTGCTGTTTTTAAATATGCTCTATAAATACATTGACTTTATATGCACATTTAAC
Source organism: Maccullochella peelii (assembly GCA_002120245.1). NCBI lineage: Eukaryota > Metazoa > Chordata > Actinopteri > Centrarchiformes > Percichthyidae > Maccullochella > Maccullochella peelii. Next base: position 8,605 of record LKNJ01004813.1, on the reverse strand, counting down.
AAGGTAAACAGGAATTAGGGAGCAACAAGTCTATAAAAACAAAGTTAAGGGAAACTCATCAACATCTGCTGAAATATTATTATTGGATTTTTTAAAACTCTCAAATATCAATATTAGTATTGTATATTAGTATTAATAATCAAAGTATTGGACTCAAAACTCCTGTATTGGTTGGGATATAATAATAATAATAATACAAGACATACAACATGCAGATTGTTTGGGGGTTTTGTGCCAGTGAAGTTGTACAGAAGTTTCTTTTTAATTATAAAGATGGAAAACACATTAATTTACCAACATCCACAGTTAAAGTAGCCGTGCAGTATTCAATAGAAAGAAAGGTTGATATAATACACGTAAAGAGTATTTATGCTCTCAGTATGACACTGACTTCTTGTTAGTTGCAGTTGACTAACTTCTGAAATGTTTCGCATGTTTTTTCAGGGATTTAATGCCGAAGACGTTGAACAGAATCACGTTGATTCACACGAGGATGAAGATGAGAAACCAGCGAGAGTCATCAGGTCGTTTGATAACCACCTTCACTGCTGAAATGATTAGTCACTTAATTCATTATACCGAACCACTTCAGTTATGTACGATATTAAAATAAATTAATTACCAAACATGCTTATATGTTAAAGGTACTATATGTAGCAGTTTACATATATTAATCCCTTTGTATTGCCAATAATGTGAACGAATTGTAACTTAACTTAAAAAGTTAGACATTCCCTGACTTTCTCGGTGGCCTATAACAGCCTGTGGACTGATTTCTATGTGAAGGACTTGGGACGGATTTTATGGGGAAATCCAAAGGATGTGACGTTAAATGCTCCCGAGCGCCTCGCCTCTCTTCATCTTCTCTACAGCACCAACAGTGTGCAACACTAGCTAACGTTAGCTTAGAAATGGAGTCTGCTAACGTCAACAAGCGACCGGCACCCACCACAACACCGAGTTCAACACAAAGTCCACGTAGCTTGCTTGCTAATGTGGATGAATTGCTAGCTAGCTAACGTAGCAAAATACTGTCTTGAGTGGATAACATCAGCTAATTCATCCAGAATTGATCTGGCTGGTAAATTGGCTAGCTTGCCGTTAGCAAATTACTTTATTAGCTAACGTAACAAAGCAACCAACGCCAGATCCATGCAGTGTAGCTAAGTTACAGCTAGCTGGCTAACCTTAGCTTCCTTGCTTCCTATCGTTATCGCTAGCAGAATACTATCTGAGAGGATGTTAGTTGTCCAGCTTGCCAAATTACTTCACCAGCTAACGTGATCCAAGATACCAACTTTTGTATGATGACAAACTGTGTTGATTTTAGCCAAAAATAAATGTAACAGTACAAAGCAAACGTCTATAACTAACGATTACTTTCTACTAGTCAAGAGCGATGCAAGGCAAGGAAGGCAAACTAGCTAAGTGTAACTGAAGCTAAGCTAAGGTTAGCCAGCTAGCTGTTAGCTACGCGGCATGGATCTGGCTGTTGGTTGCTTCGTAATGTTAGCTGATAAAGAAAGTTAGTATCGTTATATATATACATATATGTGTATATATATATATATAGTTGGTATCATGGAGCCAATGGTCCAAATTAAATATAGGAACATTACAGATATTGACATTATTCTAAATATGATTGTAAATCACGTTCAGTCTCATGCCAAGCAACAGGACGCTGGCTGCAGTTCACTTAATGGCCACCAGGTGTCAAATTATAACAAGGACTTTCTGAAAACTCCACATAGAACCTTTAGGACAGCTTTGCAAATTAGCAATTCTAAACAGTAGCGTGTTAGTTGTTGAAAAATTGTAACTTTAATGTCTCAAATGTTTTCTCATACGGAGCCTTGTTTTGTGCTTATAGGAAATCTGCAAGGCTTCACAACGCTGCAGGTAAGGACCGTAACATTAACGGTAAGCTGCAGGACCTGGTATATGAGGGAGTTCTGTGAGAGAAAGTCCTGGAATTTGTTAAAGTCTTCATAAAACTCATAAAATATCAGGTTCATGTCACGTGAATTCATCTGTCATGGAAAGTAACAAAGTACTGTCACTTGTATTGAGATGTCATACTTTTCTATTTTAGTGGGAAATGTTATATATTTGCATAATGCACAGCCATCGTGAAGAGCTCACTACAGTAACTGTATGGTTCTGCATGTGTGTTTCCATATTGTTGTGTTGGGTCAGACTGAAAACTGATCTGTGTCATTTCTGTTCAACTACAGAAAAAAACACACTGGCTACAAAGATTTATTTAGTTAATTTAATGTAAATGAATCTGTCACTTAAACACCTCAACATGTGTAACCACATGTATGAGTGTGTGTGTGTGTGTGTGTGTGTGTGTGTGTGGCAGGTGGCAGGAGGAGTGGACTGAGGAGAAGCACCAGGGCGACCAAACCGACCAGCAGATATCAGGCCTCCAACATGTTCGACGGCATCAGCACCAAGTAAGACTTGCAGCTCTAAGCAGCAAAAACAGAAGAGCTGAAATGATTAGTCAATTAATCGATTAGTCGATTAACTGAAAGATTATTGGGAACTATTTAAATAGTTGCCAGATCTTTCCTTGTTCCGGCTTCTGAGGCTTTGCTTCTTTTCTTTGTGCTGTTCGATAGTAAACAATATTTTTAGGTTGATTGGGGAAAAGCAGTTTGATGACGTCACCGTGGACTGTGATGAGCATTTTTCACTATTTTCTGATGTTTTTTAGACTAAATGATTAATGGAGAAAGTAATCGGAAGATTAATCGATAATGAAACTAATCCTGGTGGTTATAAAGCTGCAAAGCCTCTCGGAGGAGGCGGATTGTTGGGTGAACAAAATGTGTGAGTTCGACATCCAAGACGGCTGTTCAGGCTTTCTTTAAACCATGAAGGTGAACTTTCCCAAACCTCAACCAAGCAGCAGACTCCAGATCAGCAAACACTCAACTGACAAGTGTTTTTGAGCCCTGTTTGTTGGCTGATCTGTTTTTGATATGTTGCCTTCTGCAGGGCAGTGGAGTCACATCTGATCTTTAGTTTGCACTGATTTTGGTACCAGTCCAGACTCGTGTCCCACTGCCCGTCACTGTACAGTGACTTGAATGATTTGTTTTGGTTGTCTGTAATATGTTGAGTCGGGTATTTAATGAGGAGATTTTTATAGAAAATGCTTGGCCACTAAGACAGAGAGCACTGTATCCAATATAATAAGACATCTGTGTCTCATTGTAAACCCTCTGTCCCCATTAAATGAAAACAAAACTATAATAACTATAAAATGGAGGTTTTTCTGGGCGCTTCCAACTGGTAGGAGGCCCCGGGGTAGACCCAGAACACGCTGGAGGGATTATATATCTCATCTGGCCTGGGAACACCTCGGGATCCCCCAGGAGGAGCTGGAAAACGTTGCTGGGGAGGGGGACGTCTGGACCACCCTGCTGGGAACCAGCCCCGGATTTGAATTTGTGGAAATGTATATTATGATCTGTCATGTGGCCGTCCTGGTTGTTGCTGCTGTCTAGTGTCTTGTAAACCCATATGGTGCTGGACACTCAAATAAACAATCAATCCAAAATATTTGTGTGATCAGTTATCTCCTTCACTGTCTCTCCCAAATAACTGCTGGATGTGATAATAAAGTGGGTTTAATGTGAATAACTGAATTCTACACTGTTGTCTCTGGCAGCACAGCCAGGTCGGTCCTGAAGAGGATGGACAACATGAAGAAGAAGAGGCGGCTTAGTAACAACGAAGAAGGAGTGAGTAATGTGCTCACCGAAATGTTCCAGTTCCACCCTGACAGTAAACGCCTCACCTGGCCTGAGCTTTACCGAGCAGGTGACGGTCTGAGGTTTTACACTGCTCCTGTCAGTGGCTGGGAGACGCACTGCATTTACTGCACACTGTGTTGATGTGTGGCTGAATGTGTCTCCAGACTCGTCGCGTTAAAGAATCGGCTCGCCCACATTACAAAGACAAGTTGTCTCAGTCCTTCTGATACGCCTGCTTCCACCCAAATACAACAAAGATCACAGGATTTAAAAACCAACCATGTCCCAGTTACTTTGAATAATCCTCAAAACACACTGTCTGCAGTTTTAACGGGACTATTTTCTTCAGCAGAAAGTAGTTCCAGAGAACTATGTGGATTGTTCAGAGTAACCCTTTAATGTCAGGTGAGATTCGTTAGATTTCATGTGCAGTGTTCAGTACAAGCTAACTTTCTGCACACATTGCGGTTTGATCCTGCTGTTTGTTTTAGTCCAAACTGTTTTGGGGAACTTTATACACTTGTACACAAAAATCCCACGACTCAGAAGTACCTTTGTTATTTGACAATTTCAGTAAATTGTCATCTAGCAGGACTGTGAACGGTATCACAGCTGAAGCCGTGTCCACACATCTGTCCCGCTCAGTGGGCGCTGCCTCTCTTATCAGGCGGTGGTGAGGGCGGTGCACCCAGCTGCACCCTGCCTGCCTGCCTCCGCTCGCCAGTCGTGGGGAGTGGGCGACGTGGGCTAACCTCTATCAGCCGCCACCATATTGGAAGGCAGCCGAAAGCCCGACAAGCACCAGCCCTTGTTTTTGTCACATGAAGTTGAAGAGTTTAGATCCGCTGCTCTCAGACGTGTTTAACTCATCTCGAGGTGACTTTATCGTTCTGATTTAGGCTAAATGTGATCACAGAGAGAGGATGTGTAAGACTGAAGACTCGTTTTCAAAAAAGCTTCTTTATCAGTTTCATCAACATCATATTAGAAGCTCAAAGACAGAGAGGAGGGAAATGTGAGTCAGGCTGTTGGTTCAAACCACTTTGCTTTGGTTGGACTTTAGAGGCCGCTAGTAGAGAATAAATACTCTTTGTCTGCTGATGTTACAGTAAACTTTGAGACCTGTAATGTAATTTAGAGTACCTATAACAAGAAAAACTTCATTCTTCCATAGTTTAACCCCGTACTGTCTGGTGCTGCCGCTAACAGCTGTTGTCATTAAGCTTTGGTTTGTCTTATATAGCTCCAGACATTAGACTAGACCCGGACTAATCCTGCTACTTAAATCTCTGCCGGTGTTTCTTAATCCTAAAAACACACAAAATAAGTAAATGTGTTGTTACAGGCCAGAAAAGCAGAGTCATTTTACCTGCTTTAAACACAAGATCAAGCCTTAAATATGTAGAATATGAATATAATTAATCATTTTTATAAAAAGAATTGATTCTGGAGCCTATTTGGACAAATAAAATGCCAAAATATTGTCATGTTTTTTAAGTATGTCTTTATGTCTTTTCACCCATCCCTGCTAAGTGTGAGCACCACTGTCCGGGACTGGCCCTCTTTGTGGGTGGAGGGTGTGTTATTGTTATTTATTTTTGTCTCTGAGTTTCTTACAGTGCTTTTATGTTTGGTGAAATTGCAGAAGATCTACTCTAAAGCCCAGAGGAGGAGAACGCCGGTGCCGCCACAGACGGAGCTCAGTGACAGCGAGGATGACAACGGTTTGTACCAACATGCGGGAGAATTTAAGAGGAAGAGCCTCCTCCCTTTGTTTTTTTCTCATATAAACTCTTATTTCCAGGGGCAGGCGATGACGAGGACAGCGGGCAGCAAGTGGCTGCAGATGACGACGGCAGCGCTAACCTGAACTTTGACGCCAAACTGAGCCGAGCCTCGTCGCTCTACCAGGGACCCAGCAGCGGTCAGTACTGCAAGTCATATAGCTCCTTCCCACATGATGAAAGGAAGCTCTCATCAAACATCTGAATTTGAGCTCTTTTGGGCTCTATGAAAGCGCAGCAACCAGGTGCCGGATTGTAAGTTACGAGCCGGGGAGGACTTGAATGTTATGTTTAGAAACCGCAACATAATATTTGTGATATGTTAAATTTACATTAAGGCACCTTTTAAATTTATAGTTCTGATGTTGTCGTTTCCTCTGTTGTTGTTTAGAGTTCCTGAGAGGAACCTTCAGGATCAGCGCCTCAGGACCAAACACGACCCGCAGAGGAGTGTTCAGGTCAGGCTGCTCGCAGACCCTTTTTCTGTTTGCCAGAAACGGTTGAATTATTACAAAACCTGGAGCGAAAATGCATTTTGCAACCACGCTCTGGTGTGAAGTTTGGCCCGATGGAGGCGTTTTAACTAAATGTCAAACTGCTACATAACCAGCTCAGTATTTGACAGGCTGATGTGTCTCGGTCATCAAAAAAGCATCACTTTACGACACAATCTTCACCTCAAACCTAGAAGATGTTCCAGGTTGATCAAGTTTAATCTGGTTTGGTTTATTTGCTGCTTTGAAATTAAGAAATTTAAAATATCATGTTGTGTTGCTCTCATGTGAATGTTGACCGAAATATTTATCGCTCAGGCAAGATGTAGCCTGAGAACGAGACCATCCAGTTAACATTTTAATTCCAAAGCTCCACACCCTCAGCTTTCAGGAGTCCTTTACCTCCGTCTGCTCCTTTCTTTTCCTTTCGTCCTCCAGACCCACCAAGAGCGCGTCCAATCAATCGGATGAAGACAGCGAGTCTGACGATGAAGAGCAAAACGTTGAAAAGGTCCCTGGAAGGTCAGTACAGTAGGCAGATGGTGACAACATGTTTCTTCCCTACGCGTGATTGGGCGAACACACCACTCGCTGAGCTGTCATTGGTCTTTAGATTTTTAAACTGTAAAACAAATAGCAGCTTTCTCCAAATCCATCAAACAAAAGAACTGAACTAATTTGCTTTCTTGCAGAGAGTTAGATGAGGAACCGTACAGACACTCTACGGTAAATATGAGGGTACAGCCGGTTAGCTTAGCTTAGCATAAACACTGGAAACGGGGGAACAGCTAGCCTGGCTCTGAACAGCAGCTCTAAAGATCACTGATTAACATGTTACATCTGGTTTGTTTAATCCATTCTAAAACCAAAGTGTAAAAACGACCATTTGTAGTTTTACCTGTTAAATAAAGGAAAATTTAATAAAATTAAGTGACTCGAGGTGTACTGATCTTCTCATCGCGCTCTCGACGAGAAGGCGAATAAGCGTTGTTGAAAAAAATCTGCATTTTTTCTCACAAGATTTCTTCCGCTTTTGTAAAATTGGCTCCGCCTTCCTCTGCATACGTCCATCAACACTCTCGAACTTCACCGGTGCTGCACGCAGAATGTCGATGATGTTGACTGTGCGTTCGTGTTGCTTCTTCCTGCCAGCTGTCGGCCACTCGGCCTGCGTACAGAAAATCTTCTGGGGACTCGCAGAGACAAGATCACCGCAGGAGCGGGACTAGCAGACATTGATCCCGTGACCATCGACCAATCAGTGAGTTTAGACATGAGCAGTGTGCCAGCCTCCTGCAGCCTTTGCTCTCCGTGTTGCACTGATGATGATTTAGAGGGAAATCTGCTAATGGCACCATCCTCTCTCACTTCCTTTCTCACTCACCTCCTTTTTTTTCTGCTCCTCGCTGCCTCTCCTTCTTTCCTCCCTCCTTTCCTCCCTCTTCCCTCCTCAGGTGGGTTTTGACAGCATCGGAGGTCTGTCGGGTCACATCTCAGCTCTGAAGGAGATGGTTGTCTTCCCACTCCTCTACCCCGAAGTGTTTGACAACTTCAAGATCCAGCCTCCGAGGTGACACACACACACACACACACACACAGATGATTCAGATATTTACACTAAAGAAAACGCCGCCTGAGTTTGAACAAAATAGCTCTTTTTCTTTTGGCCGACCTGCCAATCAGACGGTTTGTGAACCTGCCCGAGGCTGTGAAAGTGAATTATCACTAATCTACGTTCATCTCCTGGCTGCACAGTAATAACAACAACTTTATTTATATCTTCTATTTTACCTTTTTAAAAACAGAGTTTACAAAGTGCTTTGACAGACAAAGCAAAAGCAGGATCCTCAGAAAGCAACATAACAACAGAAAAAGCACGACAAAATGAATTATAAATAAATGCAAATAATAAGAATAAAAGCAATAAAAAGACGCTAAAAAGACAGCACAAAGTAAACGATCAATTGACATATTGGGACAAAATTGTTGATGAATATTGATTTATTTATCTTTTATTATACATAATGTGTTCATTAGATTAGTATTCAGAATGTGTAGTATGTGTTTGTTTCGTGGAGCCTGATCATGTAAATCACGTCCCTGCACTGCAATACAAATCTGATATTAAAATAGACGGGTGCAGTCCTCGGTTGTGATTGGCTGAGTCACACCTGGTCGTAAGACACCTGATAAACACAAGCCTCAGTGACGTCGCTGTTCTCTTCTTCTGTGTAAAAAAACAGACAGCCTCAAAACAGTCATTTAAATATTAACGAGACAATACTATAATATGTAAACACACAGCTGTGGTTTTTAAAAAGATTATTAAACTTTGGGATGTGATGTGCAAAAGGTTAAGATGTTCCCTCTAAAGGTAATCTGATTACTGTTATTGCAAAAAGTCAGAGGGAGACAGACACTTTTACATTTAGGAAGAATAACTGAACCCTTTTCATCTCTCTGTCTCTCTCTCTGTCTCTCTCTCTCTGTCTCTCTCTGTCTCTCTCTCTCTCTGTCTCTCTCTGTCTCTCTCTGTCTCTGTCTCTCTCTATCTCTC
>LKNJ01004812.1:0-31676 GCA_002120245.1 Maccullochella peelii | reverse complement strand
GCAGTGGAGCCAAGCAGCAGCACAAGAAAACAACAATCTTATTTTCATGGCATTACTGTGCTCTCTGACCACCCATTAGAGCACTGTAAAACCACGAAAATGAGGGACATTTGGCGTGCACTTTAGTGGATATTGAATTTTTTTTTCCTTATTACCCTTAACAACACCAGGCCAAAATATTGAAACAGTGGTGGTTTTTCCTGGCAGTTTGGGTGAGCCCATGACCTTCCATCTGCGTTAGATATAATGCACTTGTTTTGATCACAAATTATAACAATCAGTTCATATTGTAAGTGAATTATTTGGCCATTTAAATCCTTTTCCTTTTGTATCCACAGGTTGATGACAAATGAGGTCATGGCGAATTTCAACATGAAGGGGGGGAAGGGCAAGCTTGCCTTCTCAAAGCTCCGTCTCTTCACTGTTGTCACAGGTAAAAAGCATATATCCTGAGTGTTGCTGTAAAAAACCTGGTCGCTACCCGCAAGAAATGTCAGATTTTCAGTGCAGTGTTTTTAATTGTTTTCTAGTGTAAACATGCTGGATAGATGTCTTTTCCATTCTTTGACATCTTTAAAACAAAGACAGCTGCTGGAATTCACAATTTTCTGCCAGAATAGCCAGCTGCTCCCTGTTTGTGAACAGCATCTAAAGTTGAAATCTTACTTTTTCTGTCGTATCCTATATTCCCTACAGATTGACAGTTTCAAATATTTTTTAGAGAGAGAGTCCAGAGGACTACGAAGGAAACAGAGGCAAACATTGCGGCCCCCCAGACAGGGTGGGCGGAAGTGGCAGAAAAAAACTTTCTTAAAAAGACTTTTCCTTAGCGTGTGTTAGCTGGTTCCAAAGGAGGGGTCAGAGTTCCAGACAGTTTTATGAAATTAACTGTGTTTTCATTCAATTTGAAAATTTTGTGAATTCATGAAAAGGTTTTGTGAATCCACCTAATTAAAAAACAAGGTAAGCTGATTCTTACAATAAAAGGTTATTTTAATAACCAATTGCATGTCTTTTTCATTTATCCAATAAAACCGCCAAACATTTGTGGATTCCACTTTCACAAAGATTTTAAAGTTTGTTAACTTTTCTCTGCTTATGTCTTAAAATTAATTCTGTGGGTCTGTCTGACTATGAGATCTTGACATCTGTCCAATTTTGGTATGACATCCATGTTTCTCTCTGTGTTGATTTTCATTTACAATAAAAATGTGGCCCTGTTTTAAGTTTGTCATGCCAACAAAACCCAACATTGGGTTTTGACGTCAACCCGATTTTTATTTTCAACTAAAATTTAATGTCTTTCCAACGTTGGAGGATGACGTCAACCCAACGTTAAGTTTTGACGTCAACCCGATTTTAATTTTCAACTAAAATTTGACATCTGTCCAACGTTGGAGTCCAACGTCTTTCAGACGTTGCACTGACGTCCAGTGCCAGCTGGGGAGTATTTCAGTGTTGCCAGCAGGAGGCAGTGTCGCGCTTTGCTTCTCTCCAGGAGGCTCTTTGTGAGCGGACCATCACTGCATCCTCATTCGGCTGAGCGAAGCTAGACTGCACAGAAGCACTCATCACCTGTCTAATTCTTTCTCCTGTTTTTACAGGTTTGTTCAGTTTTAAAACTTTTATAACTATATATGCATGTTGCTTAACATCTAGAGTAAATGTTACATCAACTTGTGTAAGGGTAATTAATACATGAATATGAATTTGTGAACAATAGAGAGCAAATTGTTCCTTTGTGTCGCGTGTGACCCAGAACCTTGCAGTATATTCTGAATGATGCTGCTACGGATGCTGCGCTGTCTGTCGCTCAAACTTGAAAACGGGGTCTCCTTACTGTTATCCAGAAGGGGGAAACAACGCCACGAAAAACCCAGTTCTGGCCAAAAATATATTACATCCGTAGTAATAACAACTACCATAGAAAATGATTGGGAAATGTTAAGAGGGTTAAGCACTACTATTCCAAGTCTGGGGGATTGGAAGATGGGTTCAATTCCCCGACGGAGAGAGTTGTTTCCTACCAGAAGCTGATTATTCAGACAGACAGACAAAAGAAATACAACATAATGGAGCATGTTTCTGCTCTCCGACTGAGGGTATGCTTAGCTTCCCTATTAACAGGCGGCAACAAACAAGAATTTGCCAAGTGAAAATAGGCCATTTCAAAACATGACCGTTGTTAGTCCGTGTCTCTTGTCTTTATTATCAAGTCCTGTTCTATTGTGTACACACTGCTATACATTGTGCAGATGTCTGGTAATCTGACTGAGTACAGTTTGATTTTAATGCCGCACTTACAGGGTAACTAGGAGAGAATGTGTGTCTGAACTATTGAGTCTTTTCTTATGTTCTCATTTATCTGCTGGTTTCAGTCGCTCAAGGTCAAACACAAAAACGTATTAAATAAAGTGGGANATTGCTACGTTTTTCACGCATATCACAGGGCCGGAAAATAGAGCAGAGAGCGCAGAACTGGCAATAGGCAACAGAGCCAACACTTTGTCGGCAACTTCGGAATGTCTCAGAACATTGCGGCACGGTCAAGGTGGCGTTTCATTTCAGAACTAGTGTGCGCCTCTCTCTGCCTTGAAGTCATCTCCCCGAGCTACATGCGACTAAAGCACTGGGAGATTTTCGATCAAACGTGCCAAAACCTCCCTTGGACGGGTCCTCGTTAGTATAATGGACAGTATCTCCGCCTGTCACGCGGAAGACCGGGGTTCGATTCCCCGACGGGGAGAGTTATGTTTCCTACCAGAAGCTGATTATTCACCCAGACAGACAAAAGAAATACAACATAATGGAGCATGTTTCTGCTCTCCGACTGAGGGTATGCTTAGCTTCCCTATTAACAGGCGGCAACAAACAAGAATTTGCCAAGTGAAAATAGGCCATTTCAAAACATGACCGTTGTTAGTCCGTGTCTCTTGTCTTTAATAACAAGTCCTGTTCTATTGTGTACACACTGCTATACATTGTGCAGATGTCTGGTAATCTGACTGAGTTCAGTTTGATTTTAATGCCGCACTTACAGGGTAACTAGGAGAGAATGTGTGTCTGAACTATTGAGTCTTTTCTTATGTTCTCATTTATCTGCTGGTTTCAGTCGCTCAAGGTCAAACACAAAAACGTATTAAATAAAGTGGGANATGTCTGCTGCAAAATTACGGGCACTGCACTGGAATCTCTGCATGATCTTTATAACAAACAGGTACATAAGAAAGCAAGTTCGGGTCCAGGCTCTTGTCATCTGGCGCCTAGACTACTGCAACTCACTCCTGGCTGCTGTGCCTGCACGTGCCGCCCGACCTCTGCAGCTAATCCAGAATCCAGCAGTTCGGCAGGTCTTCAACTTACCCAAGTTCTCCCACGCTACACAGCTCCTCCGCACCCTGCACTGGCTACCGGTGGCTGTGAATGTCTCAGGCCCATCCTAGATTCCAGGACACAGTCAAACCATACACTCCAGCCAGTCCACTACACTACTCCACCACGATGTAGTGAGCGCCTCTCTCACCCAACCCTCTACCTTGAAGTCATCGACCAAACTTGCAAAATTTTCCATGCACCAGTCCTTGTTAGTATAGTGGACAGTATCTCCGCCCTTTCACCTGTTGGCCAGTCGTGTATAGTTGGAATTCCTTAACTTACATGGGACCTCAGCTCCCCCCTCCTTCAGATTCATTGATTCACTTAAATCACTGTCATTCAGCAATTTAATTATTTTACTGACTTTGAATATAACATAAATAAATAACACCAATAATAACAATAAACAAATGAGAAACTCACTCCTTTCTAACTAACTCTTCAATCAACTCCAAAATTCGTTTGGTGTTGTTTTGCCCAGTCTGGAAGCGTTGGTCCTCCTTTTCACGGTCCTCCTTTCCATCCTTTCGCAGGGGCCATACTAATCTTCTCTATATCGATTCCAATTCATCATATGTGCTTGCACTTCCTCCTTTAAAAAGGTCAATAAAGCCCCCCTGGAGATACGCTGTCTCTTGGTGCGTGGGGGACAGGCAGAAGTGGATGGCTCATCATCTGCCTGTGTGGTGGTGCTGTTACTTGTGCCAGGCTGTGCAGACTCCTCTTCCGCCTCACATTCTTGTCCTCCAGCTCCAGGAGATGATGAGCCAATACCACTGGAGGCCACGTTAGCCACAGTCTCATGGCTTGCCCCTACACATGAGTCCATCAGAAAATGGGGGCTCAATAGAGGGCCGCCTTCCGATGACCTCATTCATCAGGGAAAACCATGGTCAACATGGCTGTCGTGGCCTCCCCCCCAGTCTGACCCCGGGAATTTTTGAGCTCCTATAAGATATCAAACAATGGATTTATCAGTGAGATGTACACTGAACCACTAGAAAGTGATGCATTATGTAAAACAACAAACATCACAAATGCTTATGGAATTGTACTGAGCTCATGATAAATACAAAATCTCATCTTATATTTCCTTTTTTAATTGTCCCATTTCTTGGACACAGGTCAGTTCTCCCTCCATTCTCATCATCCTTATGACTTTGCTGTGGAGCACAAAACATCTCAACTTATTCCATCCCTGGTATGATCCTAGACACAAGATATTTATATTCAATATTAGTAAAAGGATAACTGAGAATATGCCTGAATATATTCAACTGTGGAACTTTATTATTCAAAGTCAGTCTATTTATTAGCAAGGTTTATTCTCACATATGACATGTGACTCATGAGAGTCTCACATGCAAAGTGAGAGGAAGAGCCTAAATAAGTGTGATCACTTACAATAAGCGAGATACATAATAATTACAGCAAACACTATATTTAGTAAGTACATGGACACTGGTGTTGCATTGATTTTCACACAGTGTAGGTGCTTGTGAGCAAAACAGCATTGAGAAAACAGACATATAACAGTGAACTCACACCTAGGCCTTCTTGGCTGTATGCCTCTTCCCTGTAAAGAGGCGGTCATTTTCTGACTTTATCAGTTTCGCTATGTCTTCATCTTTCACTGTTAAATGAGACATTTTCACACCTGTGAGTAAAGGGCAACCTACAAGTCGGAAAATTATGGATGATTTTCTCATGTTTAACATTGAATTTGTCTAAAATGGTTAGTATGTTTTTTTCCATCAGAGGAAGTAAATCCCCTTGTCCCGAAATTATTATAAAAGGACAAAGGGTACAGGATGTTCCCTATGTTAAATATTTAGGGGTGATAGTTGATAGCAGTCTAACCTTCAAAAAACAAATTACAAAAATTTCTAAAACATTAAAGAATAATCTTGCAAATTTTAGATTTATTAGACATCAAATGAGTACAGAGGCAGCTAAACTGTTTATGCATGCGATGATATTGTCACATTTTTCGTACTGTATGACAACTTGGTCCCAGACAAACAGTACTTTTATGCAACCACTTCATAGTCTGTATAAGCAAGCTTTGAAAATTATGGACAAAAAACCAAATTCTTATCATTATTGTAAAATAGTTAAAAAGTATAATCTGTTGACATTTGACAATTTTCTGTTTATGGCCAATGTTTGTCTGTTATATAAGATCATTCACAATTTAGCACCACAACCACTTAAACAGTTTGTTACAACATATAAGGTTGGTGTACGGTTAACTAGAGCTCCCTCAAGAGGGGACTGTCATGTTCAATTTCGGTCTACAACATTTGGTCAAAACTGCTTTTCAGTTAGGGCAGCTGGAATGTGGAATTGTTTACCACTGAGTATCAGAGAGTGTGGTATTTTGGAAAGTTTTAAATTCAGTTTGAAAACATGGTTGAAGGAAAATCAGGTCTGTAGTCATTAAACTAAGAGGCAATGAATGTGGCCTGCACTGGTGCTGTGTGCCTGGTTGGTAATTTTGTGTACTGCTTGTCTGTTTATGGTGTTGGGATTGTTGAGTTTGTGCTCCTTTGTGGCAATTTAGAACTGCCCTTCTGTTGTTTGTGGCAGGGTGGCTATATTTTAGTTTTTTGTATGGTGTTTCATTGGGCGTGTATTTGTTTTATTTGTATTATTATTCATCTTTGTGCTTTGTAACTTATATTGTTGGTGGTCTCCGCCCAGGGACTACAGATGGAAATTTGCTTTTAGCTATATCTGGTACAATATATGTATTGTGCATTGTCCCTGTTAAATAAAATGAAATGAAAATGAAACACATTACTTCACTCACATAATATACACAACAATTCTCGTTCATGGCTCCTCAGAGATCCCTCCTCGCTCCTCGATCCTCGGAGCAGAAATAAGAGCTTTGGGACGGCCTTCAAGATGGTGGACCAGAATGACTTATGGTTCAACCGAGGATCGAGGACCGAGAGATATCAAATAAGAGACTTGGGATGTACCCATTGTTTTCTCTCTGTAGCCTGTTACCTGTTTAACAACACCTGCACATGAGCAACAACCTGCACTCTGTATTTATGCTGTGTACTGTGTCCTGCTCAGGGGCACAGACTGCATCTGTATTTATTGATATTCTGAATGATTTCAATAGCTACATTATGATAATTACAAAATCAGCCTACTATCCCCTTATAATAATAATAATCTTTATTTATAGAGCACTTTTCATACATATCTGGAACAAACTCCCAGAAAACTTCAGGCCTGCTCCAACTCTGTTATTTTAAAATACGGCTTGAGACTTTCCTGTTTGCCATTGCCTTTAGTTAAATAAAATTTATATTATACCTTTTGGTAATTCTTTGTGTTAAGGTCCTTGTAATAAGTGTTAGTTAACAGGTAATAAGGCCCTTAAAAATCTTATAAGATGCTTATTAACATTATGTGTTAATAAGACTATATAAATGTTAAGTAATACTTTACAATAAGGGTACATTAATTAACATTAATACAGTAATAAGCATTATTAACAGTTAATAAATACAATAATAGGCATTAACTAACTGTTAACAAATCTATCTTGTTAACATTTATAGGGTTTACATGTTAAGACATCAATTAAATTATTCATTTATTCTTGAATCCTCACACACAGTGCTGAAATTAAATAAAAATATCAAAATATCGAGATTTGTCTTTTGTTAGTGTTGAAGCTGGTACCAAACGACCAAGGACATACGTGAATGTAGGCTACAGCTCATTGGTTAAGCTGTGGCAATAGTAGCACTGTGCTACCTAAGGCAGGTATTTGGGGCAGAGGGAGACACGCTGACTGACACACGTTTATTAAATGGCTGTGTCAGAGCAAGTGAGGCGAATTCTCCAATCGACAACCCTCAACTCCACCCTCAGACATGTCCACAGAGCGACATCACCGTCTTTTTTATTTGACTTCAGTGACAACTATAATGAGACAATTAGGGAAAAGACTATTTAAAAAAACGAATAATATTGAAGTATTTCTTAAAATACAGGTTCACATTTCTTCAAGCCAAGTCAGGTGCCCTATATGAACAGTGAAACAGGCTTGCTGTAATCATTTCATTTCCTTTCCCCTCCTCTCCTCCAGGCCAACTGTTATCGTTCAGTCAGCGTCGTGTCTTGTAGTACGCTACGCAGCAGCCTGACACGCCGGTGCGCCGCGGCGTGGAGAACCAACCAAAGCGCACCAGAAGCAGTTTTGCGTCGGAGAGAGGTGGACCCTGACAACACTCGCAACCCGCTGCACTCTCACGTAAATACATAATAGGAAGAAAATCCATCACAATGTAAACGTTAGATTCTTCAATGGAGCATCGTCTCCCACTGCGCGCGCCCACGGTGTTTACTACTGCACAATGCAGACGGTGATGCAGCGAGCAGTGGGTGTGTGTCCTGAAGACCGCCGTGGGTGAAGAGAGAAGAGGAGCTGCATCCAACCAGCCTCTCAGCCACTACAGCAGAACCACACGCCGCGGATGATGTGTTTCTACTCCCTGTCGTTCTCCATCCTCTCCCGGTTAAAGTTATCGGAAACCTACGAAAGGACCCTGAGAGATTAAAGACATTTATTTCACCCAACAGCAGCACCAAGAGCCAGGAGAATCAAAATGAAATTTCCGACTGAGAATCCAAGAAAACCAGGGAACATGAACCCTCCACCAGGTTAGACTGACAATTAGTCCATTATGTTATTTTCATAAAGGCTGCAGTGTGTCCCATTAGATTCTATACTGAATTTGGTGACAGTTCTTCTTAAAATCATCTCACATGTTTTGAAATGAAATGCTGCAGTCGTGAAACGGTTCCATACAGTCTTTACCTGGTCCACAACTGCTGTGGTTGTTTCTACCAGACAGCTCCAGCAGGCTTGCAAATGAAAGATTAAAGCTGACCAGAAGTTGACTTTCTAGAGAAATATGGTAGGCTACAGTAGGCTACAGTCTGATGCTGCATGCTGAAGTTCACTGTGGGAGAATACTGCAGCTGCATCTTGGCGTCCCCACTGCTCAAAACACGAGGAGGGCATGCGTTGATGTGTTGATCTACCTGAGAAATATTCAGTGGGAGGGAAGGGGAAACGATTTCTATGAGCTAATTATGCCCACTACGAGGCTTTTCGGGAAAATCTAAACAGGAGCTGTCAGTCAACAAAAGCGTCAATGTGATGCAGTGGAGAGGTGTACACAGGGTCTGGTTGAAACATTACCTCATCCACCTCTGGGTAGATGCCCACAAATCCTGCATGTGTGTCACGTCCTCCCACAGCATCAGCATCAGCACATGTTTGCCTAACCATTACAGCCTGTAGTCTACAAGTGATTTACATGTTCAGCACATGGCCTTCGAGAGAGATATGACAGCCTTCTTTCATTTTCAAGTGTTGCTCCCTCACCATTAGTTCAATTTCTGAAGCGTGCCGTTCAGCATCGCACCTGCATGTCAGCAGTGCAAAGAAATCGGGTTTGTATACACATTGCGGCTTATTGGTTACATAAATCAAAGCAGGGGATTCTATTGGTTTTTATAAGTGGCTGTCACGATTCCCCATCCCAGTGTTACGTAACATTATTTAGTGAATAGATGATGAAATGTAAAAATCCATCTCTTTTTGCTTTGCTGGCTGTCCGTCATACTGGGAGCTGATCAACACTCACACTGGAGTCTAACCACAGTCAACAGCCTGTGTTGGTTTTAAGAGATAATTGGCAGCATAGCAGGAGAAGGTGTGACATTTAGCTGTATGTTCCTTTTTCTATATCAACACTGAACATGTGTCATGAGGTACACCAATGAGGTGAAGCCAGGTAAAGCCATCTGCATTAACTAACCCTTTCCAGAGCTTTCATCTCACATTTCTCTTCAGCTGTTTTTACTTCTACTATGCCAATGACAGAGTTTTTACTCAAAACTTCATCCACTGCATCAGTAAACTCCATTTCCTGATGAAGATTGTGAGATGCAGTTGAAAGCTCTGGAAATAAAAACTAGACCTTGAGTTACGATTTTCTGTCCAAATACTCTTTCCAAGGTCAAGAATGAAATTTCTAGGGCTGCAGCCTGCTATTATTTTCATTAATGATGAATCAGCCAGTTATCTTCTCGATTAACTGATGAATCATTTGGTTTATAAAATGTCAGGAAATAGTAAAGGCCCAAGGTGACATTCAAATTGCTTCTTTTGTCTGACCAACAATCCAAAACCTAAAGATAGTTTATTATCCCAAGTTCTGTGGGTATGAACGATCTTGATGATTCAGTGGATTAAAAGGTTAACTACACTATAGATTTAGTATAGCACTCCCATGAAGTTGGAGGACTTGTGAGAGACAACATTTTAAAAGGATGGTCACAATTGGTCAAAAATGGATACAGCAAGAGATATCGGCTTCATTTGACGCATGTCAATCGATACCCATAGCATACGCCACCAGTGTCATGCAAACTGAAGAAACTGTCAAGGTGCAGTAGCTGGGATATGCTGGTCTGGGGAGTGAATGTGAATGTGAATTTAAAAAAAATGCTTCTTTTCTGATGAGAGTCAACCCACGATGTCAAGACACAGCTGATGTGCAGGCTTATATCGAAAACAATGGGTGCTGGTGTTGTGGCGCATGTCTGCCTGGTAAAAGCTCACATCTTTCCAGTCCATACCTCCAGTTTATAGCACAGCTTTTTGTGACAAATGTGTAGTTTCCATGCCCAGATAACCCTGATGACGTCACGATGACATCATGAGGGTTATTTTCTAAGACTTGACAAAGCTCCTCCAGAGCCACAGAAGACATTATACAACTGTTTACACGAGCTGAGTAGTATTAACCATGACTACTAAACTGTATATCACATGTAAAATATAAGGAGTGCTCCTTTTAATAGAATAAACATGTACCATATACAGTTCATCAGCCTAGGCTGTCATTATTATTTAGAGGTCATGTATTTGTGTTCAGGGTTTTCCTCCTGTTTTTTTGTCCAGCAGTTGAGCATTTGTTAGCAGAGAGGCTGATGGAGCACCCAGGTGGAGCACTCTGCGATCACATACTGTATAGCCAGGCTTAATAGCAGTTAGTAAAAGACATTAGAGTCTTCTCTCTTCTGCCTGTCTGTCTGCCCTGAAGGACCATCAGTCCTTCTGCTGAAAGACAAACAGCCTTCCTTTCTATCAAACAGGAAAATATAAATCCTGGGAGGGAAAGAATGACTTCTGGAGATAAAATGGAATGGCTATAAAAGTCTTTCATGGTCTTACTGCTTTGCCATTAAAACCTGGTTTTAAAAATAATTCAGCCTGTCTCTGATCACTTTATAGTCCCCTTATGGACTATTGTGTAAGATTGATTTGCTCTGAGGACTTTCCTTCCTTTTGTCTTTCTTTCTCCCTCCAACTCTTTCTGCCTAAAGGTATTAGCAGACATTTTGTAATTAAACAAATTGTCCTTTCCGGAGCTCATATGAAAGGTTATTCATGCTGTTCACCTGTTGCATATCAGAGCGTTCATCAGCAGGAAACATCACTGTATCGTGCAGATATTGTAGCACACAGTTGTTCATTTGTCATTTGTTTCAGTGGCAGTCCAGACCAACCTGGTCCCGCCCAAGAAGGTGCAGCCAGGCATGCTTCAGTCCAGCCTGGTGCAGGCCAGTGTGGCCACCATGCAGAACCCAATGGGCTGCACTCTGCCGCGGCTCTCTGTCTCCTCCCGTCCCCCGAGCATGGTGGCTAGCATGGAGGCGGCAGCTGATGGCTCGGCCCCCTTCACCATGATGAAGCTGAAGACGGTGCTGGCAGTGTTCGTGGTGGTGGTGGCCTACCTGGTGGCAGGGGGCTTGGTATTCCGGGCGCTGGAACAGCCCTTTGAAAACAACCAGAAGATCACCATCACAGCTGAGAAGGCAGCATTCCTGCAAAAACACCCGTGTGTGTCCCCAGATGAGCTGGAGGCTGTCATCAAGGTAAGAGCAGCCGCTGGTCGATACTCCAGCCTTTCCTCAGCCCTGGATGTGGTCCCTAGTGGGGACTCAGGTCTACTGAAACCTGAGCTTCATATCGATCTGACGCCATTCAAGCTCCACACATACTCCACACTCTGCCAGCCACTCTGGAATTGGATACAAACCCCACTGACCTGTCTAGCAAATACAAAAGTGTAGATGTCTTAATGCCTCCCATACATCCTTGAAACTTCTTGAAGTTGTGTGAATCTGATAATATTCCCCTGAGATGTTTTTGTATGATGGAAGGCCTTAACTTCAACTCTGCCGAGTCTAGGATGATTAGTTGATCAACTGAATCTCTTTGGGTTTTTGTTGGTTGGACAATGGAAAACTAGTTGTGGTGTCACTCAGGGACGGCACTCTGGGAAATTTGGATGAGCATTTTTCACTATTCTTCTCCGATATTTTATTGACTAAATTGCTAATTGATTTATCAAAAAAAATCGACATATTCATTGAAAAAAATAAGAAATATTGATGCCGAGTCTATCTTTGAGTGGTTCAAATGCACCAGCTGTTCAAAAGTTCAAGCTTAGCCTTGCTATAATGTACAGTGCTTACTAAGTGGAGATTTACACGTCACTAAATTAAAACAACTTGCACCCCACAAACTAAATAAAAACTAAATTAATAATAATTCTGATGCTGCAGTGACTTCCTGTTTACATAGATGCTTTTGATTGGACAGTGCTGCAAATGTTTCCTAGCAACCTATTTACACATCACTAAGGTCTTCACTAGCTAAGGCGATTAATTAAAGGATTAAAGGATAGGTTCACAATTTTTCTATGTCTATGTCTTAAAGCAATAGTCAGGTGCCCATATGAACACTGAAACAGGTTCTGCTTGCTGTAATCATTCCTCCTTTTCATACTGGCTCCGAAGAGATCCGTTCCCAAATCAATACTGGCTCCGAAGAGATCCGTTCCCAAATCAATTTCAACGTAAGTGACTGGGGGACAAAATCCACAGTCCTTGTTCTGTGTAAGAATGCATTCTAACGTTTACTGAAGCTACTGTGATGCTTCAACAGGCTGTGTTAAACAAATCAAGTGGATATCTTCCAAAGTTTCTTTTAGTCTTTTTAGTACAAAATTCATTCTTTGTGTTACTGTCCCTCCACCGCAGCTCAGCGCAGAAACACTATCTGGAGAAAGAAAAAGGAGAAAGACTGTAATGGATTTTTGCTCAAAATGAGGACTTGTGGATTTTGTCCCCAATCACTTACATTGAAAGTGCGTTATTAAGGGATCTTTTAATGGCCAGTAACAAGAGGAATTATTACAGCTAGCAAAACCTGTTTTATGGGCACCTGTCTTTTAAGACAGACTTCAAACATTGTGAACCTATCCTTTAAGTAAATCTCTAGTTTAAAACTAGCTAGTAGTTACCAAGAACCTAGAAAATATTTGACATACTAACTTGCATGTGATGGATTAATAGCTGGTGTGACCAAATCCAGAATTTATCTCTCAAATAAAAACTAATCTCAAAGACAATATATTAGGACATATGTATAATAGAAATATGTGTAAATTGACAAAACATCTAGAATAGTTGCATTTGATGTAGTCATTAAAAATATGAGCTCTCATGTAGACCCCATTTCCACCTGACATTAAAATGTGATCTGTTGTCTGGATATGTTATCTGATTAATGACATCTGATCACAGGTCTTTGCATTTACTCCTGGTATTAGTAGACTTTCTTGTAACCTCGGGTCAAGGGAAGCCATGCTGCTGTTTGGGCTTGGAAGAGGCCGTCTTGTGATCCATTTCAATTAACTTTTTGCTAGGGAAGATACGCTAGCTACTACCTGTAGTTTTTTTTTTGACAAGCAGCTTGAGATAGCAGGGAGAGGCAGCGTTAACCTTTCAACTTGTTGGGCAGATTGATTTTTTCTCTTAAGAACGTGGCCAAGCTGTACAGATATCATTTACACCTACAGATGTGGTCTGGAGGATCTGATTATATTCCAGTTGCAATGTGTTCTGCATGCATTTTTACCCTAAGGTCTATGTCTAAATCTCAGAGGAAAATCAAGAATTCAGGAGGTTTAATACAATGACAAGGCTCACTAACTTCAGCCTCAGGCTCCATGCTGAAACCTTAATTCAACAGAAAGTGTGGGTGTCTTACCTTGAGTATGCACTGGAGCAGCTGTTTACAATGCCTACAATATAAATCCTTATATTTTGGGGGAGAAGATGTTGAAGGTTATTGAAAAGTCCTTGAGGAAGGTGTCAGGTGGTGTGTAAGCACTGCCACTCTGTTTGCCTGTGGGTACCTGTCACTGGTGCCCTGTGGGTGGTGGTGTTTCTCTCTGATTGATAAAAACCTGGATGCTTGTTATGTTGGCTTTGCCCTTTAGTAAACATGCCAGGATGTGACATCCTTCAGGTCCTGGCTGTTGCCACCAGGCGCCCTCTGTGGTGATGTTAGATGATGACAGACATTATTGCTCACTGTCAGTGGAAACGTGTGTTGAATTAAAACCTCACCCGGGGGCGTCGTCTCATAATCCATCCAGGATTCTTATTATGGAAAAGAAAAACCGGCATCCACAGTATAGCTTTGGTTTTCTATGAGTCATAGTCTCGCAGTAATCAGAGAGAGCAGTGTCTGTGTAAATTCCCATTGATCTTTCCTCCCTCCTGTCCTCTGTTGCTGAAAACACCCCGAGCACTGTGGTACTTCCTTCTACACTAAAACAATCGATCAGCTTTCTTATTTTTTATTTAATGTCTTATTTAACAGGGACAATGCACAATCCATTTATTGCACCAGATATAGCTAGAAGCTAATTTCCTTCTGTAGTCTCTGGGTGGAGGCCGTCAGTGATTGATGTAGTAAAAAAAAAGCAGTCAGATGTTGTGAATTTAAACTTTACACTTAGAAAACATACACAGTAAAACATCAATTTTACATTCTGTAAGACAGTACTAGTTCCCATCCAGGGAGTATACCAGGAATATATCAGTGATCTAAACATGGTTAAAAACAAACCATTTATCAGTACAAGAATTTTTGAACCAGACTGATAGGATTAATGCTGGCCAATATAATCAGTGTATCGTTGCTCAGTTACTGCAGCCATTTTTTCAAACTGACTTTTCAAACTTTTCATCTATTCATAAGTCCCTTTTTTAGACCTGGGATTGGTAACATTGCTGACTTCTTCTATCTGTTACAATAATGGCTTTTTGTTGGCTCTGGCTTTATTCAGACGTGACAGGAGAATTGAATAGATAGAGCTGCAATGCTCGGGGAATATTTGTCACCTTGTCCACAGAGGGAGAACAGCAGCAACACCAACAAAGAAGAGTGTTCTCTCTCCCCCCACAGACTGCATCACTGATGATTTTAAAACATATTTTACAATTGGAGGCTTAATTACTGACCATCATGAGTGCGAGGGATGCATGCTCACGTTTCTTACTAGCAGATCCTCTCATACATTTTTTTCATCAATTTCATCATCTATTAGATTGAATATAGAATTCTGCTGCCTATTTTATACAGTCTGACAAACCCCAAGACAAGTTAAAAATGACACGTTAGGTTGTGACCCTCATTTAATTGCTATTCGCTCACATGCTGAATGATTGGTGTTTTGCTGGATATGCCAACTGTAAGCAGTTGGAATGAAAGCTGACCATTTAGAGAGGGAAACTGATTGATGATTTTTTTTTGTTCTCTGAGGATTTCTTTTTTCTCTTTTGCCCAACATCTCCAGAGGAAAAAATTAATGATACTTTAATAATGCGTGAATGCTCCCAAGTTGGAATAACAGAAGCTTTTCCTGTGTTTTTCTCAGTCTGACGACATAGCATGCACCGTTACTGAAGTGTATAAGCCTTTTTCCACAGCAGTAACAACCTGTAATCTGGGGCTTCCTATGAACCTTTTAGAATCTAGTGAGGCTTTGGTTCAAGGTTGGTCCTTGTATTTGAACTGTATTTTACAAACTGGGACATTTTGTGTAAATGCCATTGAAAAGCCCAATTTTCAATGGCAAAGCCCATATCTTTTTTATGTTTTGTAAGCAAGAGAAGTAGTGTGGGACAGACAACAAGTGGCTTTGATATTGACATTGATTATCTTTCATGTTAATGCAAAGGGCCCTGCTGATTGGAAGTCCAAAATTGTGTATCAAACCACTTTGTAGTTTTTGGGGGTTTTTTTTTGCACCAAATGTATCTTGCTGCAACATGTATAACTGCCCACACATGAATGCAATGAGGTGCATGTGTGAAAGGGGCCATTGATTGAGTGCAGTTTCTTTTACATGTACACTTCCTCTCCTGCAAAATCTGTCTAGCCATTAGTTTGTTGTTAGGTGCCAAACCTCTCACACTCCATTTGAGAAAATGGTTTAGAATCAAGGTTTCTACAAACTACCAGAGGGCAGACCTTGATGATTAATGCCAGAGAACATGAATTAAGACTGGGAAGCCAGATCTCATAAACAGATCTTAATTTGACTTGTGCTGCAGCACTCACTTTTGCTAACACCAGGGCTTTTCACGGCCAAATGCTCACAGCCACTCGTAAAGCAGTGTAGTAACACCCAGTTGTTTGGCCTGGACGGTTATTGACCTCAGCTGCAGTGAAACACTGTATGATAATGGACAGGATAATGCAGAGCACAGTCGCTGCAGCTGAGCCCAGAAAGCTGCTGTGGATCAGTGCCAGCTCTGTTTCACTGCCTGACACAGTCACTGGCACATAAGAGAAACACATAAACCCAGAGATGCATAGTAAACCCGACCGCCTCTGTAACCAACAGCTCTCACATATGCCACGATTAGAAGTGAGTGCTGTAATTGCATGCCTTAGTTCTAAAAGCAAACACTGAGGTGGTTATTAATCTTGTTTAGGCAAAGTAGGGAAATGGGCAAAAGCCAGACAACTATCTGGTATCAGATCAATACCCCTTCTAGAAAAGACCTTCTGTAGAATGAGCTGAAGGCTACAGCCTGCAGGGAGACAGACTGAGTGCAGCTGCTAAGGCTCACTGACTTCAGATGATCAGGCTGTGTCCTGTGATTCTGCTGCATCACATGCTCTTGCAGTGAAATGATGAGCAGCTGTGCACTTACTGTAATGGCTTCCATTAAACAGACATATACTGTATATTCTTATGGGTTAACTGCTGTGGGAGTGCTGCAGTACTAAGATTGTGTTTTTTGTGAGTTTTTCTCTGGGACAACAGTATTCACTGTGCACCCGTGCATTTAAACACAACTCTTATCTCAAACTTAGAAAGAGCACTTCCGGTTTGTTGCGACGCCCTATAGGCTTGCTAACATTAGTTGAGATATGCAGTGATAATTGCACAGATTTGTAGTTCAGAGCGGTTCATCCAAGTCTTCAGGTCTTTAATTATTCCTTCCTTGGTCCAGCAGTGGCAACAACATCACAAATAGTCTCAAAAGCAAGTGCACTTGAGCCCAAAGATGCAAGATTGACTTGAGGAAATGGTGATAACGGCGCACACTTTTGATAATCTCTCCTCATAGTGTCTCGCACTCGATTGTTTATATGAAAAGTGACAGAAGTAGTGTGACGAATCAAAAGCACACCAATCACTGCTTAAAGTGGGCATTATTGTCAGGTTGTTGGTTTCGGAAAGTTACAACAATTGTAGAACATAACTTCCCCAATTCTGATGTTGGAATGGTGTGGGTTTCAGATGCTGTCTGATGATCCGACAAACACTCTGGGGAGGTGTGCTTCACAGTATGGGGCTTACCCTACAGAAGACTGAAGTCTTGTAGGTGTAGGGGAAAATTAAGCTTGTGTATGTGTTGGGGAATTTAAAAAATATTCATTAAGATTATTAATCTAATTATTCTCATAAAAGTCTATGAAGTAGGATGGCGCCGTTGTGCTGGTCACTCATATGTTACCCATTTTCTGGCCAGGCAGTTCTAGAATTTAGAGTAATCACTTAGTCTTTAGAGAATATTCATAAGATTTGCCTAATTAATTTCGGAACTTTGCAAAGGTCAGATTGGGAAACATTGCAATAAGAAAGGCAAAATGATACCAAAATAGACATGGGTAAATTGAGTGGTGTTCAAATAATTAAAATCAACTAATCAGAATTAGTACTTAAATGTAAAACACATGAACTATAATAACATTCATGTAACTAAACCCAACAAATACTTTAAATTGAAAGCAAGGGGGATTATAGCAGGTCTGCTGGAGATGTGGGGGAGGTCCTGGCAGTGGTGTGTCTGTGTGTGGATCTTGGATTTTGGTTGATGCTGGAGTGAAGATTTTTTCAGAAGTTTGATCAGTAATGACTCTGCCCTTCATTCAGAGGTTTACTCCTACATAGGCTGAACATGAACATGGAAAAGGTTAGAAATTTGTGTCTGGTTGAAGTATGGTTAAAGTAAAGTTAAAGTTATCTTTTATTCTATTATATTGTTGCCTGGTTATAAAAACCCTCAAAATGATTTTTTTTTTTGGTTGTGCTGTCTGGCCATTACATTTAGTGATTTGGTCATAATTTGCCTTTGTAATTAATCTTTCAATGTCCAACATAATTTTGTTTGAAGCATTTGCCAGAGCAGGACTCTGGACAAATAGATGCTCAGTTAGAGCTCTCATTGGCTATGTTTCTCAAGAGAGTATCTAAGGAATCGATCCATGGACATGAGTGAGAGAATGTCATGGTAAGAATCCTAGAATAGTATAGGTTATTTGTAAATGATAGCCATTGGCATTAGTTTGCAGTGCCACAGGAAAAAAAATAGGTTGCAAAAATACATACTTGCCATACCAAACAGGACAAAATAGTCGGGGGGAAAACCCTGGAAGAAGTCTGGGTTGAGTGCGTCAAATATGGGCAACAAGTTTGGTTTAGTGGCAGAATTTAAAGGACCTTTTGAGGACATTTTTGAATGTTAGCTTTGTTGACCTGTCACAACAAAGTTGGAGTTGAAGCAAAACTAAGGAGCCTGTTTGCATTCCCACTGAATCTGAAGAATCATTAAGATTAAGCAAATTAGGCAGATGAGAATTTAAATAAACAACAAATTTGTCTGAGACACAGTTTTCACCCAGGGTATGTAGTGCTGCAAACTCTGCCCTGACTACATCTGGAGCAAGGGCGTTTTTGGTGCCGAACAAAATTAGACCCTGCGTCCTCTGTTCAAAATGGCAGGTAAGGTTTTTTATTTTATTACACCATTTCCCTTGAGACTGTACAAGTAATGAAGTTGATGATTAATTCATTCAGCTTATATTCTCCTGAGACCTGTATAACAAGTGAGTCTTAATCTCCGAGAGTCTGTATTTACATTAGATGTTGATGTGAAGCATGCTGTTGCAGGGAGCATTAACTGAATATTAGCTGCATGCGTGCTGCAGTAGCAAAAGGGAGGCAGGGTGCAGTGTGTGGTCCTGCATAACAGCAGAAGGTTGCTGACTCTGTAACTGAGGACATCTGTGCTGACAGATATGACCCTAACCCACTTCAATCAGGAGAGACTTAATTGAAAAAGGCTTAAAGAGTAATTAAATTATTTTATTTGACGTAGCTGAAGAAATATGAGAGAAGTCTTTGGCTTTTAGACCCCATCGTGATGTCATTAAGAGGATAGTGATGAGCATGAGCTGTACAGGAATATCCCCCAAAAGAAAATGTTTTTTACCTTACCGGGCAGCAGCAGAATTCCAAGATAAAATACGTAATATGGAAATTAGTCATGGAGAAAAGACATAGCTGATGAACGCACGGACCTGTTTTATTTGGTTTATTTATTAATTTATCAATGAAAATGTATTTATATAGCACCTTTCAAACAAATCAAATGCAATTCAAAGTGCTTTACAAGCGACTGACAAAACGTAGGAAGTTAAAAATGGACATTAGAGACTAATGAACACCAAAACAACCAGCATAAAAGATAATACAAGCAAATAATAGAATACTACACAAAATAAATATATAATAAAATAGTGAAATAAATAGTAATAATCAGCAATAAAATGTTGATAGAATAGAAATAGAATTAAAAAATAATGATAAGTAAAATAAGCATGAATAATATAACCATAAAATTATAAAACACTACATAAAAGCCAGACTAAATAGAAATCTCAATATTTTCAGCTCCTCTCAGATCCTCTGGAAGGCTGTTCCAGCAACTTGGAGCATAATGGCTGAAAGCAGAATCACCAAGATTGGTGGTGATTGATTAACTGATTGCTTTAATGGTTAAAGTAGTGGATGATCAGCAATAGCTGAATGACTAAGGTCAGCAATGGCCAGAATGACATGAATATGGTTAGCAATGACCAGCAACATGATATGCCAACTTGATCAGCAATAACCAAAATAAATTAGGGTACCTACTGTATATGGCCAGAAATTACCATAATGCATATGATATGGCCGGTAATAATCTGAATGAAGTCAATATGGCCAGGAATGACGTGAATCTAATGCCATAGTCAGCTGTGACCAGAATGAAAGATTGAATTAAATCAAAGGGACGGTAAGCATCAATAGATGTCTGTGAAAAGCCAAAACACCACCATGAGTTATGTGCATGACATATCAGAGAATTTAAGGCTTCAGAGATCTTTGATTTGCAAGGATAGTGTAGAAGTATATAGAATAAAGCAGGTATAGGCAGAGGATGACCAGCGGCCCAGTTTTTGAAGGGAGGTGAATGAAATGCCAGGATTGGCAGCAGAAGTAGTAGCAGTGCCTATCCTAAAAGAATGCCCTGAATAATGCTGAAGGGATAGGTTGCTTTTAACGAGAACTTGCTCTAAATGATAGCTAAACCAAGATTTTGAGCAGGGAATTTTTCTTGCAGTAAGAAATAGAGGAGAAGAAGAACTGGTAATAGGTCTAAATAGGTATTTTATTGATGACGCCGAATGCTTGATAGTCACATTGAACTGCAATGCATTTATGTTGCCAGAAAGAGGGAGGCCAGTGGCTTGCAAACCAACCAATCCCACCTGCTCCTGAAAAGATGCCACTAAGAAGGGTGGATTGGAATGAATTTTAAAAGGTCAGTTATGTCTGCCTTGGAGAGCCATGCGTTACTTTATTAGTGTTATGGCGTAGACAGTAGCATAATAGTTAAGTTAATTTAACCTTTATTGATCCCCGTAGGGAAATTCATTCTCTGCATTTAACCCATCCAAAGTGTCATTGTGTAGTGCCCCCAGGGACCAACTCAAGTTCAAAGCCAGACAGGAGACAGGACAGGAGCACTGACAGGAGAATTAAACTAACATACATGTTTTGATGGCGGGGGAAACCGAAGCACCAGGAGGAAACCCACGCAAACACGGGGAGAACAAACTGCACACAGAAAGGCCCAGGACCTTCTTGCTGTGAGTGCTAACCACTGAGCCACCATGCTGCCAATGAAGAGAAAATGGCTCAGATGGAATGAGGCTAATAACGCTTGAGAAGGGGACCCGAGAGGGGTTTGGACAAATCAATATGCCTGTTGGACTAGTATGGAAGACTCTCTATCTCTAACAACTGAGAAATCATTTATGGATCTTTTATGTAGCATGATGAGGAGCCTGATGATGAAGACTTTTACATCTTTTATTGAGAAAAGAATAAACCTTCCCTGAAGTGTTGCCCACATGGCCTCTGTGCCATGAAACAGACTCTGTTAGGACTTAAAGATGGAACTTCTCCCAAACAGCCATGTCTTCATATGACCACCAGGTCATAAAACAGATCCCACCAGGACTCAGAAGAGGACACAAATGGAAATTAAGTGACAATTGGCAAATTTACGACCCTCACCAACTTGATAAACTCAAAACTCCACATTCCAGGATATGGGCAGATTCAGATTCAGCTCTCGGAACTCAGGGAACAAAAGGAACTGAGTTTGCCGTGCTTTAATGACCTGTACATGAATTGCTATGTCATGTTAACAAATAATATAGAAAGAAGGCAAAGTTTTGTTTAACATGCTGATTTTGATGTAGGTACAATGGAAACTGAACCAACAGGAATGGTTTTCACAGATCCACCAGTCCATAAAGATAAAGATGGGATGTCTGGTTGAAATGGCAAATCTCACATCCCCATGTGTGTCTGTGTGCCTCCCTGTGACCCCTCCCCTTCTCATCCTTCTCAGGGGGGGACAGAGAAACCAAAGATACATTCCTGGGATACAAGGAACACTGACATGTGTTGATTTTATTTTACTATTTCATTTGCTGGGCTTATGGGTATGTGTTTGCATATGCATCGATACAAATGTGTGTATTGTCATACAATAACATGCTGCATATAATTGCCATTTTAACCTGGTTTAACACTGTCAGTGACTGTCTTTATGAGGTGTTCTGTAGCAGAGAATGCCGCGCTATTAAATATGGAAGCATTAGACATGTGATAAATGTAATTACCTAAATTAATTCTTTAGAAAAGAAATTGGAACAAAGAAAATAATTAAGACAGCATAGATCTAGGGTGGCTGGAGTAAAGTTTTGCGCTGTTGACATTAGACAGCGACGCCCCTTTTACAGTAGACTACGAAACAAGACTACGCCCAAAGATCACTCTCTTGTTGCTCTGTTCCTGATAACTCTTATTTGCCTTGTCTCCGGCCCGTTCGCCTGGTGATCTGCTTCTGGCTCTGCCTTTCATGCCCAACCATTTGCCTATGCAGACGGGCCCAGAAGATAAATATCCACCCGGAACTCAGCTACACCCCGAGCCACACAGTAGGTGCTAAAGGCCGGTATCCAGCCAACTTTGAAAGCAAGAACTTCCTGAAAGAAGCCTGCTCAACAATTGCATTGCATTCTAACACAAAAAAAGTTAGAACTGAAGAAACCTTGAATCCTGATCACCTGGCCAAGTGGGGGTGTGAAGAAGATGTTATGACCCCACTGCCTGCTGAGAAAGAGAGAGAGAGAAACACTGATTCGGAATGAATCGCTATGTGGGATTGAGAGCGCACCCGAAAATGCCCGACGGCTGACTCAAGCACAGTCGCCACGGGGGAACGAGCACACCCAAAGAATGAAAAAAAATCTTTTCCTGGGATGTTGGGGTTGATGCTATAGACTACTAAAAGTGATTTAGCATTAGATCAGGAGTAGGATCTCCCTTCAATATAATTCACTCGTGCTTACCAACAACCTCTCTGAATGATGCATTAAGGTGATTTCACTGGTCAATATTAAAGTTAAAGTTAACACAGCTTGCAAAGATAATCATTCACTGCGGCATCTGTTATAAAATGGTCCTTGTTTCTTGCATTAATTGTCTGTTGTATTTATGGTTTCATTCATGCATTTATTAATTGTTCATAGCTGTATTCATTGCATTTATTCATTAATTTGGATGTTTAGCAGTTATAGTTGTATGTGTAGTTAGTAGTTTAATAAACCTTTCATTTATAAAGAACTTTATTATTATGTGGTATAAAGCAATACTGTCACTGTGCACGAGTCAAGAACTCTGTAGCAAACTTTAGACTGAGATTAAGGCTACTTTCAGATAGAATCACGTGCTGCGGTGAAAACGCAGATTTTCCCATTCATTTGAACGGGGTACTGTGTTCAGGCTGCGGTGGTGTGGGCCGCAGCAGGTGCCGAAAAAAACGCACAATCAACTTTTGGAGAAACGCAACCTGATATCACACTGCGGCGGCCAATTACGTCACCGATCACGTTTACCATGTAGCATTAACTGTTTACCTTAATATTCCACTGTTTACCAAGCAACTGTGAAGATGGAAAAGAGACTGATCGATCACCGCGGTGATGACTGTACATCAGCTGTTCAACCCTGCCATGAGGGAGTACAAAGACGTTAATCGCCGCGTAGTCACTTGGCTTGTATCGGTCTTCAAGCTGGGATTGCTGGTTAGTATGTGACACTCCCACACTGCCGCACAACCCTGCGGTTAATCGCTGCAACGCCTGATTCTGTCTGAAAGCAGCCTTAATTAATTAATTGGCTATCTTTTTCCCATTTTCAAGGGTGGTGCCCCGAGGTGAGATAATGTTATATTAATGTTATTATGTTATTTAGTATAAATACTGATTATTTCTGATAGCTGAAGTTGAGCGTCATCCCTCTACTTCATTTTGTACCAATTTGTATTTAGGCCTATGTTACACATTTTTGGTTCTGCCTTAATTAAGTGGTATTAATTAAGCTGTATTAATGCTATGATGCATGATTTAATTGAGCTTGAATTAGAGATCTGGGGTGGAGTTATGCGCCGGGGGCAGACTGACTGGGAGTTAGCGTTTTTGCAACTGCTGCAGATGTCGGAGTATGTACAAACATTTGATTGTACATTGAAAAGATGCACCTGTCGGCCGTGACGGTCAGTCACAGGCTGGAGAGGGAGAGGCTGTAAATGAATCCAATAAATTCATTGTCAAAACCAGACCAGTTCAGACAAATGTTTGATTGGGAAATGCTGGAGAATGATTTGTGCTTCTGTATTTAAGATTCAGATCGCCAATCAATGCCAAATAGGAATCAAGGATAGACGAAGCAGATCACGTCACAGTAGATACCAAAAGGAACAACTAGGAACTTGCTGATGGATAAGTCACTGCCGAACCAGGGATCTGCAGACTTAATGACTGCAGTGAAGTTTTCCCCAGTGAATACATATTGGGGGTACATTATTTGTATATATTATGATTTTTCTTTGTATGTACTTTTCTTTATGTACCTTTTGTATATATGTAGCCTAGATATATGAAATGTATTACTACTATCTGACTGACAGCAATTTGCAACAGGTATGGTATGTCACGTGTGTTTGTAATATGCCTTATGAGTATTTAAAATGACAATTCTGTATTTATCAAAAGTCTGAGGAAGAGCCTTGTGCTCAAAACGTCACATCTAATAAAAGTCCTTTTAATGGGAGCTATTTGGTGTGCAGATCTATCTGTTTCAGCTGTGGGTCTTTTACCTTGACTACTGCAGAGTCCCTGAACAAATAGAACATGAAAGTGATAAAGTGATTTCATGGTGGCAGGGGAGAAAGGAAGCTGATAAGCCCAGCTCAGAGAAGTGCCAGCAGCTGCACCATCGCAGGCCAGAGGTTTAGCTGTAAGACGGGTAGGCTTCTGCCACAGTCAAGGATCCAGGACCAGATGAATATCACCCCCCTCTCTGTCTGTTCCAGGATGCAGCAGATGACAGCTTCCTCTGGCGATTTACAGGCCTCGCTTTTTCCTTGATTTTAAATGTCAGTAGAAAGGCCATAGAGATCCCTTCACTCCAAATCTCTCTCTGAATCAGTACAACTCACAGGGAAATATCAACATATGACTCTGTATGGGTATATTTTGTCACTGAGGTTAAAAGTACAATTATTATAATGATTTTCTCAGTGTTGTTCATCATTTCTATCAGTTATGATAACATTGTAATCACCAAAGTGGTGACATCTAGGAATATGGTGACATCACTACAATGTCCAACAAAGTCCAAAGATCGATCAGACATGCTGTAACGAAGCCAACAGTTTATGCAGATTAACTAAGCCACTTGATTTGGAGGTCAAACTGAAAGTGAGTGCGCAGACAGTTTGGCTAGTAATTTCACTGTTCACCTTCGCTTTCTCTTCGAAATACATTTGACCAACATGGAGCTTTGTTTTCACCTGATGGTCTGACTGCTCGTGTTTCTTGACCCAATTTAGTGATGTCACTGTGTTCCCAGATCTCAGCTATTAATTTGGTGAGTGCAAAAACTACACACAAATGCCTAAATTGTAGTACAACAGGATTATCTTTTCATTTGCTCAAATGAGAAAACCACAAGTAAAAGCCTTAACTGCTTTAAATGCTACAATCACTGACTTTTATTTTAATTTTAAAAAGACCATATCTGGCACGTGGCCCACCCTGAAACAACTCAAGGTTGTTACTTTGCAAACAGCAATTGACAAAACAATTTCTACCACAGAGTTTTCTACCACATTACATTGTCCTCATAGCCAGACTCGCACCGGGGACGCAGTTCATGACCGTAGAGTTAACCCCTAAGCTATGGGGGTGTTCCATGGGGGAAATTTCTAGGTAATAAAATCTAATGTGGTCTAAAACAAGTCACACAACATTGCTGAGCAGCTGCAGGTATTGGTGGGGGTCGGTGAACAAGGCTGTCTGATCATATTTGAGTTGTTCAGCCTGCACACGCTGTAGAGGTCAAAGGTAAATGTGGTGCTTGTTTTTTATTTGTTTTGTGTGTTGCGTGCACATTTCCCTTCTATTGTCTACAGGTGGCAATAATGCCTCAACATTTTCCGTTTGCTATCATACAAAGAATAGCAGCAAATCCTCCCGTCTGAGCAGCTGGAACCAGTGAATTTTAAGTAATTTCAGGACTAACACCTCACGCCACAAGAACAGTTTCATCCTGACCAAAAATACCAAGACAAATCCTCCTTCTGAGCAGCTGGATCTAAAGTATTTTTGCTTCCCCCAAAGGATTGAACTATGAGCTTCCATGGCATGTCATGCCCTAAGGAGTTTGGGAATTTATAGACCCACTTATGGTACACTCAAGATACAGGTGGGAGATTGACCATCAGGTGACCTGGTGCAGTCAGAACAACTTGAACACTCTAAAGACAGCGGAGATGGTTGTGGATTTCAGGAAAAAAAAAACAGCCCCACCCATCCCCATCACCCTGTGTGACTCCCCAGTTGACACTATGGAGTTCTTCAGCTTCCTGGGCACCATCATCACCCAGGACCTCAAGTGGGAGCTGAACATCAGCTCCCTCACCTAGAAAGCACAGCAGAGGATGTACTTCCTGCAGCAGCTGAAGAAGTTCAACCTGCCAAAGACAATGATGGTGCACTTCTACACCGCCACCATTGAGTCCGTCCTCACCTCCTCCATCTGGTACGCTGCTGCCACTGCCAAGGACAAGGGCAGACTGCAGCGTATCATTCACTCTATGGGAAGGTGAAAGCAAAGGCTGCCATCTCCTACCCCTCCAGGACCTGTATGCCTCCAGGACCCTGAGGCATGCAGAAAAGATTGTGGCCGACCCCTCCCACCACAGACACAAACTTTTTGAGACACCTGATGACCAAAACCTCACCCCACAAGAACAGTTTCTTCCCGACTCCAGCTGGCCTCATCAACAATGACACAGACTCTTATCCCCCCCCATAGACACTATACGCTATGTTTATGTACAGTCTCCACATCTGTCGATGTGTTACATTAATGCACATATTTTGGACTATTATCTCTGTACATTGCACATTTATACTTCATACTGTGAACATTTGCACATTCCTGCACAAAACGGCACAGCTCTTTCATTTTAAAAACATATATTGCACATATCTTTTTAGAATTTTTCATATTTTTAGTGTTAATTTTTCTATTTTATATAATATTATATATGATGTGTTTGACTTTTGCAGTAGTTAGCTATTTTATCTTTTTATCATGTTTATTGTCATGCACCAAAATACAAAGGTAAATTCCTTGTACGTGATAACCTACTTGGCAATAAACCCGATTCTTCTGATTCTGATTTGATTTCAGTATAATGCTACGCTGACTAGCAGTAGAACTCAAGAGTATACACTCTGCTGTGTAGATACTGTAGAAAGGCCACACAGACACAGACAATAACTGATCATCTCTTGTATATCCTCTTTTATTGTTATTTACCCTTATTTAATGTGATATGTACTGTGCAAAAGTCCAAACTAGGGTTTGAAGTCTGTGGCAAATCTACAAGTTTGTGACAAGGTGGAACTTTTGATCAGAGTTTGACTCTGTGGATGAAGTGCATCAGTTGTGTCCTTGTGCATTTGCCCTTCAGCTGGCCACACAGCTATGTGTCACACCCTGAGTGTGGCTCATTACACTGAGACACCATCTGCCAGGATGGACACTCGCAGGGCGAGTGGCACTGAGCGTGACGCCTGCTCCTGATATCAGCCTCGTCTCCGTGCCCTCTCCCTGCACCTCAGCCAAACTCATTCACTGCAGAGAAGCCGCCACAGTGTTAAGTAACGGGATAAACGGGGTGATGGATTGGAGAATTGCGGTTCCCTGAGAGGTGATAGTGTTGCCCGGGTAGAGTAATGATGACACATGGTTTATTCAACTAATCTAAGTTTTGTTGCTCTACTCACATATTGAATAGTAACATTTAATTCAGGATGATATACTGATACAGAATTTGGGCAAGTGTTTGCATCACTTTCTTTAAAGCTTGATTTAAAGTGTAGGAGGAGATCAAAGCTGGGGAACTGTGATGAAAGACTCATGCAGGTGGATGCTGTTGGGTGTCTGAGACACAGAGAAGGCAGTAAACAGCATTAGCAGGAGAATAGCATCTGAACAGAATCATCAACATGAAACATCATCAACTTTCCCTTTTATCAATTATGTAAAAAAAAAGATGTAAGCCATAACTTGCTTTATAAAAAGATATGCTGGTTGGTTGAGCAGGGAAATATTCTTTAGATATTGTATTTGGGCAGTGGCAACACTCAACATAACTAAAATGAAGTTAACCCAGTAATTATTTATTTCCCCTGGGTTGTAAGTAGGCTCTTTTTTACAGGTTTCATCTTGCCTTGTGACACCACCTCCTAGATACATGTTAATACAGTAGTATGTCATGGGTCAGCCAGAACAGAGGGTGGCGGCAGGGAGTGGAGCTAACCAGCAGCACAGAGGATGGAGAAGTTTCCGCAACACCTGAACCCATTCTTTTTCGTTTTTAGAGCCTTGCCTGTGTTTATCTTGCTCCCAAGAAGTTTACTTAATTTGTATGTCTGTCTCCAACCTTTTCAAGTAAAGACCTTGTGAATTTGACTGCCGTATTCTGTCTCCTGCATTTGGGTCCAACTAATTCTTCTGAGTGAAACAAACATTACATAGTATGTATAAAAAGTTAGTGTGTTTCAGACACCTAAAGAAATACCTCTGACTTATACCAGGATCAGACCAGATGACAATGGCCCAACCTGGCTAACGTGGGGTTTTGGGAATGTAAATTAGCATGACAGTTGCATGTTTTACTATGTGTAGTGTGTCATAGTGGAAGAGAACCAGCTGGCATCTGGTACACCTCACAAAAAGATGAGCAATTCAGAATTGCTTTGCCTTCGGTTTGGTGTTGACCTATACTGTAGGAGCACAGTATGCTCCTACAATATAGTGCTCTTCCACAATTGTGCTCTTCCACAATTGTAAACAGTGAAGCAAAAGAGAAATTATGTTGTTGCCATTGTGAGGTGGAACAGTGAAGTCAGACCCTGGCACCTTACCCACCACTTATGTATATAACACAAGTTGTGGAAGGCAGTGCAATATGATTGGTCAGGGTCCAACATATAGTCTGCCATGTCGCTTGGTCAAGAATTTATGACTCTATAATTGCCTGATCTGACATAGAGACCAACTCAACTGACTGATCTGACTAACAAGCGTATATAGAGAAGATTTTAGTGTCACTGTAAATCTGTGGGGTCAGATGTTAACCTTGAGATGCCTTTGGGAAATGGGGCCCGAGAGTAACAGTTTATTAAGTATAAGTGTCAGGTTATAATGTCCATGAATATGATTATGAAATTACTAGCCAGACAGCTGTGAATAAGCCAATGATTGTGAAGCATATTGCAAACAGCTGATCAATCAGCCAATAGGAACACAACTCCAGTGCTCTGCCTGAACTAATGCTATGCTTCATTTAGTTGAATCAGTCCTCTATAAATGGTGAATATTAGAAGCTGAACAATGGCGGGATTTACTGCGTAGCAATTTTAATTACATCATACTGCATAGGAGGGTGTTCCTGTTCATTTGTCCAACTCTTATGGTCACAGTGGCTAATGTGTCGGGGTTTTTTTGTGTGATCCAGTAATAGTTACACTACCCACAACTACACAACAGTAGCACCAATAACTACAGCAGTATCAGCAGTAAACAGTAACAGTAGTATTTAGGAGTGAAAACTGTCTCCTCTGAATCTAAAGCACAGTACGACAGAATCCTCAACAACCAGAGTGAGACCAAGCTTTTCTTATATGCCTCTGTCTCTACTTCTCTTCCCAGTACTCTGTGGAGGCTGTGAATGCCGGAGTGAATCCCATCGGTGATACTTCCTACAACTCCAGCCACTGGGATCTGGGTAGTGCCTTCTTCTTTGCTGGAACTGTCATCACAACCATAGGTACTGCGATGGCATGACTCAATGGCTCACACTGAACAGGATAATGTAACCCAATCTAGGGAATGCACTGTATGTTGCACTGTAGGCTGGCTGTACAACATGATTTTCCCTGTACTCCACCTTGTATCTATACATTTATGCCATTGGATATTTGCTGGCTTTATCCTTAGCTACTTTTATTTTGTGAAGAAAAAAATACATATAAAACAATGATTGTATTTTTCTCTTTTCTAAGATAGATGGATTGAAAGCATCACCAATCGTTCAAATTAAACCAAACTAAGCTGCTGAGTTTCTGGAGAGACTTTATGGTCAAAGTGAAGTATGGTTCACATTATCTCTCTGATTATTGCCACAGTTGGAAAAAAGTGATTGTTCAGCTCCTCTTGCTTCTGTCACTAAGTGTGTCTTTTTTACGAGTGACTTTTAATGAATGCTTCAGTAGAATTAGCTTTAAGTCATTGATCAGTACCAGCAGTAGTATCAGTAGCTTTTTGTATTCAGTTTGATGAATGACACAGGTATTTCCCGGCTCTTAGGCTATGACAAAAAGGAGGGAAATGCACTCGGTTGTACTGGGAAGAACAAACATTTACAGAAATGGCAACAGAATACAAATGGTCAATCAGTGGATCAGTAGTGAGTGGATGTGTGAACGTGTTTGTGGTATGGTATAAAATAAGTGCAACCAAACCAAACAAAAGAAAACACGTGTTGCAAGGGGGAGAGCCAGCAATGGCGTGAGAGAGAGGAAGAATGGGGACGGCTGATCACGCATTCTAGATTAACTGGCCAGGTGCACCCAATTCAAACTCCACCTACCAGAACCTGAAGGGAGAAACAAAATACAGGCAACAGCCCAGGGCAAGACACAACCCCACAGGCCATGGCAGAGCCAGAGGGCCATCACACGTGTTCTTTACTTGACCAGGATGTTTCCCTGAGATCAATTGTTTTTGTTTGCTTTTGACACAAAATATAATTGGATTTTTAAATTATGTTCTTACATACAGCAGGCTATGTGTCACACACATTGTGTGAAGCCAACACAATTTCTGTATATTAGGTAATAGCCTCACATGAATGGAAAACAAAGAACACTGGTTGAAATGTTCATTCATCATTGACTATAGCTTTGATGATCTTGGAACATCAGTCTTCTAAATTAGATGTTCTTAGTCCTGGCCTAAACCCACAACTGCAGAAATACCAGGCTGTGACTTGCTTAAAGAATAACTTAACAGCAGGCTGAAAAGCTATTATGAACTCAGGTGGGACCCAAGAGTTTTATTAATAGTGGTGGATCTGGATGAGGGGCCGATAGCAGCAGGAGTTGGTGGTGATGGAGGAGCTGGCGCGGGCAGAGGGAATGAGGGGAAGCGTGGCTGGCAGACAGGAGACAGGCAGGCAAGGTGATGATCCTGGGACACAGGAGAAACAGGCTAGTACAAAAAGGTACAGAATCTACATAGTGTGGAAACTAAGTTGGCCGTAGAGTGTAGCTACCACTGGGGTTGAAACAACAATCTGGGGAAGAATGGTTGAGGAGCCGGGGTAGATATACTGCAGGCAGATGAACTGATGAGGCAGGTGAGTAGAATTGATGTGCTGATTGGAGACAGGTGTGTAGGGGGAGCAGAGCCAGGAGCCGGGAGAGCGAGGAAGATGGACCACGGCCACGCCAACACACACACACAAACAGGAACACAGCGAAGGGGGAAACACAAGGACACACTGGGGACTGAGCAGCATTTTGCTGCCCTCTCTGGTTGAAAGTTTCAACCTGGTTTCACCTCTGGCCACACCCAGCATCAGTGATGGGTGGGTCGGCTGTGGTCAGAGTGTGAGCCTGTAGCCACACCTGACAGGGATGTCACCGTGTCCTGGGGTACATCCCAAGTCTCTTAATTGCATCCACGTTTCCCTCACTTGTGTCCTTTCCATGCGAGGAAAGAAGAAACAAGGAAATCAGTTTTTCGAGAGGTGAGACGTCCTTTCTGATGACGGCTGCAGCTGATCACAGCTGGATCAGCTGTCAGTCCGGTTCACAGCTGTAGAGACTTTTGATGGAG
>LKNJ01004811.1:0-28341 GCA_002120245.1 Maccullochella peelii | reverse complement strand
GTACTGTGTGTATTAGTACTGTTACTGAGGACTCTGAGTATCTGTACTGTGTGTATTAGTACTGTTACTGCAGTATAGATCTGAGTACTTCCTGCTCTTCTGGGTATTATTATGTTTTTTACAGTATTTCATGAAACAAAACATTACATCTCCAAATGTGTCCTGAGGCTGAAATTCTGTGTTTGGAGGCAAATAAAATCCCCAATATGAAGAGATTTAACTGGAACACAGTCTGTCTCACACACACACACACACACACGCACACACGCACACACGCACACACGCACACACACACACACACCCAGCAGGTTCTTTGTAGCTCCCACAGGACTGGAAACCCATTATTCACAGCTACAGTGAGTTCAATAGCACAGGAGTCTGCCTGTTACAGTTTACATTATGTTGTATTCTCACTGCTGTTTGGGAGCCGTGACCTTTGACCTCTGACCTCAATCACAGATTCAGGACCAGACAGTTACTGTAAAGCTTCTCTGAAAACGACGCCACCAAAGTTGTGTGTTTTAAAAACAGAACAATTCGCATCACGTGCGTGAGCGGAGAGTCTGCTGTACGGCGTTTCCATGACGACACCTCTCTCCCACGTCCTCCCAAAAACCAGCCATCACCTCTTCTCCAATCATCTTCCACCCGAACCTCATCGTCTCAGGCTCAGCTGAGATGTTCACCATGTTAGCTTAGCATGTTAGCATGCTAACAGCAGCTAGTTAGCAGTGAACACAGAGTGCAGCTGAGGCTGATGGGATTAACGTGTCGACCTGATGGTGGCGCTAGATGCTCGCGTGGCTAAAACTATGATTTCTGACTGTACAAAGAGACTTGAACAGGATGCTGCTGTCAGAGAGCCAAACCTGTAAATAAAGCTGTGTTTCTATGTTTAAATATAAGGTTTGTGCACATTTAACCCTCTATTACAGGATATTACAGGTATTATCCTGTCAAATTACAGGAATATTTTAGAGATATTATTATGGGATATCATGGGGAGGATTTGAGAGAGGAGGCAGATGTTGTGACGCTGGATGCGGAGGGGTGTGTGTGTGTGTGTGTGTGTGTGTGTGTGGGGTGTTACATAAAACCATCCTCTCCTTCTTAATCCACCCTCCGTCCCTCCCCTCCCCTCCCCTCCCTCCAGCAGCCTCTTACATAACTTCACACTATTGATCAGTAACTGAATCGCACCTGATTGTAAATCAATAACCTGATCATTAAACGCTGTGCTCTTTTATATGTTTTAAGGTAACACGGAAAGAGTGAGACGCCTGCAGGAGGAGGGAGGGGGGACGTCGGAGCTTCTCTGCCCCGCTGTGGCGCATCGCAGCCCGGCGTAACAGAGCGCTGGCTCCCCCGGACAAGGTCGACCACAGCCGGGGAGAGAGCCGGGCCGAAGTCCCGCTAAAAATATCGGCATGTTATTCCAACAATATCTTCACAGTATTCCTATAATATCTCTATTGTGAGAACATCAGACGTCTGTTTCAAGCCAAACTTCACTTTGCACATACAAACATATTTCTTTAATATTATCACAGTGTTTTTATATGATGCGTGTTCTTTAACATGTAGGAAACAAACACTGATCTGGATTTACAGGCGACGCTTCCACAGGAACAAGTTGCAGTTTGCCGGTAATTAAAGGCGGTGTTATATGTGAAGCAGGAGGTGGAGGAGGGTCTTACCTGCGCTCGCGGTTACCGGTGTTTGTCAGAAACATCCAGCAGCTCCGTCAGCAACTGTTTCTCACTGCGCTCGCTCCCAAATATAGCCCGAGTGCGCGTGCGCGCGCGTGTGTGTGATAGCAGCAGTGTGTCTCTCTCTCTGCTGTTTCAGCCCATTACCTGTCTATGTCTCTCCACCTCTCTCTCTCTGGACCAGTCCATCTGCAGCAGTGGGGGGGTTAAACATGACAGTGTGTGTGTGTGTGTGTGTGTGTGTGTGTGTGTGTGTGTGTGTGTGTGTGTGAGTTATCAGGGTTTTAATGTCGTTTGTCTGAAACAAATAAACAGAAAATGAAGGTTAAATTTGAAACAACAACAGGATGCGTGGAAGGACCAGGGGTCAGGGGTCAGGGGGAAGGGGCCCCTGAGCCAGAGCCTTTGTTCGAAGTGACTGTAAACATTTCTTGTTAGAGTCAAAGTCAATTAGTCGACTACAAAGAGACATAAAGAGACACTTTCAGGGTGTCTTGCTGCTGTGTAGGAGGCCCGGGGGCCCCGTTGTCTCCTGACAGAAGGGTAGCAGAAGTACCAGAAAATGTGACCACTTTAATTCTCAAACGGCTCCGCTGGCTTCCTGTCCTCTACAGAACCGACTCTGCTTCTCGTTATTAAATAACTTAAAGGTGTGAATATATTTTCTATAAACCTGCAGAACCTTCAGGAAGCTTTTAGTCTCCAAACTCAAAATCTGGTGACAGAGAATTCATGTTGACATGAGAGTGAAAAAAAAAGTTTACCTTTTAATTCGGTCCGATTCAGCTGATGTCTGCTGTTAGTTCCTGTGAAGAGCTGTCAATCAATTTAGCCTCTAATCACATGGTTTGAATGTTGGTGGTGGGCGGGACTACACTTTGGTTTAAATATTGTAATTATGTCGTTATTTATTCTTCAAATGATCCTTAACTACACTTTATTTTTAATTTAAATACTTCTACTGATAAATAATAATCAAACTCAGATCCCGAATCAACGAGTAAACATGAATGTGGCAAAAGTAAAATGTGAATTTGGTCATTTTGTTGTTTGTTAATTAGTCGACTGTTGTCTCTGCGACAGCTGCTGAAATCAGTCTACAAACTGATGCTGTTGGTTATTGGCATTAAATGTCTGATTCATGATCTGGTTCTTTGATCAGTTTCTTATTTAAATCAAGTTTAAAGCTGTTTTTTATTTAGATAAACTTATTGTACAGCTGCTGCTGTTTAGCCACTTTATGTATTTTTATTAAAACAAACACGTTCATATTCTTCAAAGTAAAAGCTGAATTGCACCAATATTGAACTTCCTCACCTCTGCTTCCTGCTGTGGCTCCGGGCCGGCGGGCCAGGCAGGAACAGGACCTCCAAGCAGGAACAGGACCTCGCTGGTTCAGATAAACCAGGTCCATTCAGGCGTCCGAGCTGCTGCAGAGCTGATGGCCTGAATTCGACAGGAGAGCAGCTGCGTTCAGAGCAGCAGGTCAGAGAGGAACAAACTGCTGCAGGCCACTGTACTCAGAGGGACCTCAAACTGCAGTCTGTGGCCCTGCTGGGGTCACTGAGAGGCCCCCAGAGGTCCTCAGTGTTATTCAGATTTCACACTAATATGTTGTATGAATATTACAGGAATGGAAGTGACAAAAGTCAGCACAAACACTGCCAGCTAGCCACGATGCTAACGTAGCTAAAACTGTAAGACTGCAAGATGCATCTCCCCCTGGAGAGGTCTGGTGTCTTTGGGGGGGAAACCATCTGGTTTCAGGTAGCGCTGCAACTAACGATAATTTTCATTATTGATTAATCTACCGATTATTTTCTTGATTAATCAATTCTTCCCTCGTTTGGTCTAAAAATGGTCAGAAAATAGTGAAAAATGTCTCAGTTGGTGCTGAAGTTTCAGTTTTATTATTATAGAAAACCAGCAAATATCGACGTCTGGAACCAGAACGGAGCTGCAGCCAGAGAACATTTGGCACTTTAGAGTAAAGAAATTAAACCACCAATTAATCAATTATCAAAATAATCACAATTCATTTTCTGTTTATTGACTAATCGTTTCAGTGTCAATAATTAAGATTATACTCCTAAAGACCAAATAAATCAGAAACCAGAACAACTGAATCTGCACGATACGCATCATCTAATATATCATCAATTAATAATAATAAATATAATTCATTATTTTATTCGTTATCTTATCAGCTTAGGCTAACCCAGCAGGTCTGCTCTGGGGGTCAGAGGTCATCGGTGTCTCAGGGGGTCCAGGTGACAACCCTGACGGCGGTCTGAG
Organism: Maccullochella peelii; assembly: GCA_002120245.1. Taxonomy (NCBI): domain Eukaryota; kingdom Metazoa; phylum Chordata; class Actinopteri; order Centrarchiformes; family Percichthyidae; genus Maccullochella; species Maccullochella peelii. The sequence goes on along the minus strand of LKNJ01004811.1, from coordinate 24,337 downwards.
CGGCCCGCCGGATATCCTGGTCCTCCTCTGCAGCCTCGCTCCTCCTCGCCAGCAGGGGGAGCTGCTCCAGCAGGAGGCGGCGGCCGTCTGGAGCTTCGGCCAGCGCGGTCAGAGCCCGCAGGGAGTACACGACGAGGGCCTTCCTCCTCCTCCTCCTCTCCTCATCTTTCTCTTCCTCCTCCTCTGTGTTCTTAGACACCAGGTCCAGGAGGACGGGGATGACGTCCAGATCCAGACACTGCTGCTTACCTGCAGGAGAAGCAGATGCAGTCAGACCACGTACCCTCACGCCTCTGCTTCTGTTGTTCTGTAGAAAACCCGATAGGTCACGTGGTGCGTTTACGGTTCAGGTTTGGCACGCAGCTTGTTGTCTCCGAGTGTGTCCACTTTACAGAAACTCTACTTATCAGACGTTCAGCTCCACAAACGCTGCTGTGAGCCTGAGGCAGGTGTGTCTGTACCTGCGGTGATGATCGCAGTGTACATGATGACTCCCGCAGCGTTGACCTGAACCTCGAGGTCGTCGTCCCGCAGCAGGTCGACCAGGACAGGAAGTACCGCCTCCTCACACACCTGCCGCTTCCCGTCCTCACAAACACTGAAACCAGCAGAGCAACAAACAAACACAGAGAGCAGTGGCAGCGAGTGAGGCTGAAGTAAACTGATGGAAGGAGTTGAAGCGTTAGTTGAAGCTTGAGCACTAAAAGGAGTTTAAATGTTAGTTGAAGTGCTGAAAGGAACTGAAAAGTGTGCGTTTACGTGTACAAGCTGAGGAGGCTGAACGTCCTGACAGCAGCTGAAGTGTGAGCCTGAAGTGGAAACACTGAGAGGAGCTCTGGAGTTTCAGGTCAGGTATAAGAACTGAATGAAGTTCAAGTGCCAGTGTAAGCACTGAAAGGAGTGGAAGTGACAGCGCTGCGGCAGCATCAACTCACCTGAGGGCCATCATGGCTGCAGCCGCCTCCCTGCGGATGTTCGGGGAGCTGTGGGAGAGTTTGGGGCCCAGCAGCGAGACACCGTCGGAGGCCAGAGCCGGCAGAGCGTCCAGCCTGGAGCAGCGGCTGAGGGTGGAGAGGAGCAGCACCTGCACCTCCTCCTCCTCCTCCTCCTCCTCCTCCTGTCTGAGCTTCAGCATCAGTTTAGGAACCAGAGTCAGGAGAGCGTCTGCGCCTGCAGGACCAAGATATAAAATGATTACCGTCTGTTATAAACATCCGTCAGAGTTAACAGGCCGACTTCCTGCTTCACCTGCACTTCAGGCGCGCTCACTTTCAGTTTGACCTCCAAATAAAGTGTTTCGATCATCTGGAGAAACTGTTGGTTTGTTTCTAATCTGTCTGATCGTCTGACTGCTCCTGGTTCTTATTATTTTGTCTATTAATTTGGTACAAGTTTATTATTACTGATAGAAACGGTTTAACAAAACTAGCAGAATGAGACACACTGGACTAATCATTTAATTGATCACATGCTGAGTAATATAAATATAAATGATGCTGATTCAGTGCATCAACCTGCCGTGGATTTAGTTTCATGAAATTCTTTGAGTTGCAGTTATTGAATTGAAAAGTTTAAACTTTTAAAGTTCCTACTAGTTTTACTGCTACTACAAAAAAGTACAACTATTCCTCCCCCTGAGAGCGAGCTGTGCACGTTTATACAAAGGAAATACTTTCTTTAATTCTTTAATTTTATTGGAAACAGTGTTCAGTCTGCAGTGTTGGAGATTGCATTAATATATTTAGTGAAATAATACTTATGTCTTTCCCCTTAATTCCCAAACAGAACAGAACTGAAACCGACAGAAACATAATAAATATAATAATATAGAACATAATAAGATGCTACCTGCAGGCAGCAGAGTGAGGCGGCTCAGCACGCGGTGGACGCTCCTCCTGCAGGAGGACGAGGAGTCGTCCAGCAGCTGAGCCAGAGGGGGGAGGAGGGAGGAGGCCAGCAGGGCCTGTCTGCAGGAGACACACACACACTGCTGTGTTACACCGCCACCTGCTGGTGACGCCAGAGACTACAGCAAGGACAAACCACTCAGCAGGTGTACCTGCTGACAGGTGCTGTGTGTGTGTGTGTGCGTGCATCACAGCCTGTTGTATTAAACTATTAAACTATTAAACACACATCAGTGAGCTTCATCACCTTCATCACTCACACACTGCAGGTTATTTATACTAGAGCACCACATGTGGATTCATCCGCCGCTGAAAATAGTCCCCAACAAAGTCACTATTTCATCCTGTTTCATAAAAACTACAGTGAGCAGCTGATTTAGTCTGTCTGTCTGTCTCCTTCTTGTCGGTCGGTCTGTCTGTCTGTCTGTCTCCCCTCTCCCTCCTGTCTCCCTCCCTCCCTCCCATCTGTCTCCCCTCTCCCTCTTGTCTGTCTGTCTGTCTGTCTGTCTACCTGCCGGTGCTGTGGGCCGTCAGCATGTGAAGCAGCTCGCAGGTTTTTGTTCTGACTGATGGATCCTCGTCCTTAAACAAAACCTTCAGCTGCTCCAGAAAACCTGCAGAAGAAGTTCAGCTGTAGATAAACTGTTGGGGAGTTTCATTTAGAGCTAAACATCAGATTTTATAAACTTTGTGTGTAAAAATCTTAATTTGTAAAGTAACTAAAGCTGTCAGATAAATGTAGTGCAGTGCAAAGTAACATTAGACTCATGTTAAGTCTCTTTCCACAGGCAGCTTCACACTGTAGTTATTACAGTTAGCTTCATTTAAATAAAACACACGTTTACAGCGGACCGTGTATTAATGCTGTTACCCCCGTTTACAGTCTGGTAGAGCCGCTCCGGGTCGTGCATCAAGTCGCAGAGTGAAGCCAGGGCCCGCTGCCTCCTGCCCGCCTCCGGCTGCTGCTGCAGCTCCTCGAACAGCTGCGGCACGGCCCGCCGGCCGAAGGCCACCGGAGCCCGGCTCGGGTCTATCAGGACAGCGGCCATACTCCGGTTAGTCACGGGTTTACCGGGCTAGCTGTTCAGTTAGCCAAAATGCAACACTACCGTTGCCTAGTAACCGCGTACGCAGACCCGACGACGGCATGACGTCACTTCCTGTCTAGCCTCCGTTCCGCTGAAGCGGGTTTCTGGAGTTTCTTTCCACTTTCTCAGACAAATTAGTTGTTTATTATTATAATTTGCTGACATTCAGGCCCGCGTGCTCCCGGCGCCATGTCGCTTTGGTTACTGAGCTCAAATTAAAGCAGCAAAAAGGTGAGAAAATTAACTCTTTATTGGAAGAGAGACACAGTGGGTGAACACAAGGTGGAGGACGAGGTGCTAAACACAAACCAACATCTTCCTCCGTCACTTTTCCTCTTCGAACATTTGAAATAACAGAAATGAGCTCCTTCCTGGGTTTTTGGGAAACTACCCGCTGAGCTGTGAGCAGGTTCCACAGGTCTCAGCTACAAATGTTCAGTGAGGTCAAACAATAAAGAACTAAACGGGAAACAGGCTGAATGCGTTTCTGAGGTCAAACAATGACAACAAACCCTTAAAAAAAACACCAAAACTTGCTTCAGTTTAAGTTCTTGGTTTGATTCTGCCCGACACGGTGACCTCACATTTAAAATAAATTTAAAAAGAAATAAAAACGAACAAAACAGTCTATTTCTTCTTTTTCTTGCTCTTCTTTCCTCCCTCTCCCTGCTGAGAGCTGGTGTCTCCTCCTCCACTCTTCTGGGTCCGGGTCTTTAGTTTAGGGATCATCTCGGCTACGTAAAACATCACATCCTTACCTGAAGGAAGAGAAATAAAAATAAGACATCACTTCTTCACCTGAGGGAATAAAAAATCCTTTGTATGTTTAGTTGGATGATCCATCTGCCACTTCACCCAACTACAGAATCTCTATAAGACTTATTATTAATGTTGTCCTTCTGCTTTTAATACAATTAAGCTCCTAAAGTTTGGCTGACAAACTTCTACATCTTTCATTCATATCAGATCAATCATTTAAGCTTACAAAGTGAATACTGTTGAATCAGAACCTTCAGTATTTGAATCAAAAAGCTCGTGAAAATAAGACTGTTTCAATGTGTAGTAATAAGTATTGGCTCAAACTTGGTATCTGCATATACACAATACTAAAAGGACTTGGATCGGGACTGGGATCAAGAAAACTTGATCTGGACCTCCCCTAGTTCTGGACTATATGGGGTCCCTCAACCTCATGTTGAGCCAAACTAAACCCTGTTAGCATCTATTAAAGTCAACTGGACTAATATGGTCAGAACATAAATTTTAATCTCAAAATCTCAAGAAAACATGACACACACACACACACACACACACACACACACACACACACACACACAGAGTGTGCAGGACTCACGGGAGGTGAACTTCTCGTGACAGAAGCTGCCGTCGGCCTCCTTCACCTGAACCCTGACGCGACCTCTGAACTGGACGTCCCGGTTCCACTCCCTGGGGTGCATTTTGTTCTGGAAAACACACGCGTCATCATACGACGTGTTTTTAACCCCTGGTGACGCGAGATTTGTATTTGCCCCGACTCTAAAAGGTTTTTTATTTTACCTCCACGTAGACGTTCACCCCCGCCGCCGTCAGGACGTCTCTGATCTCAGCGCAGGACGGATTCTCCACAGCCTGCAGACACACAACACCAGCGTTTCATGCAGTCGCAGCAAAGCTGTTTTTTAAAAAGCGGCGTGTTAACGATCATATTGCTGCCTGAACTGTCTGCATGAAGACAATACGGACTGCAATGAATATTTAAGTTCAAACACTGTGTTCAGACGTGCAGCTCTGATCTCATCATGGCGGAGCGTCCTTGAACGCACCACACGGTCCCTGCTGACAACCAGCGGCTTCTTGGAAGGTAGAAAACTCAAACCACAAACTGATGGTGAGCTGGTGAACCATCATGGAGAGTAAAAAGTGTCACCTTCTCTGCGGGGATCCTTCGTCCTTCAGCCAGCGTCTTCTTACTGTTGATGTAGACCGGGTAGATGCAGATGAACCTGAAACACACAGACTGACGTTAACGCAGCACACACACACACACACACACACACACACACACACACACAGACTGACGGGGTCCAGACTATTTCATGTGACCTGGAACTGAACTTCAGCACCTTTTTAACTAAAAACAACAAACAGGAAACACAATCCAACAACGACATGACACTAAATATACAGTATACTGTGTCATATATTGTGTACACAAGATTAAAAATTATCATCTTATGGAACGGGCTCAGATTGATTACTTTCTTGATAAGTTGATTAACATCTGGCGGAGGGACAACAGTTAATTAAAATGAGCCTTTTGGCAGATTTACAGCGATCAGTGTGCATTGTCCCTGAAAAGAAAGAAATAATAAGGTGACGTGTTACAACTGCAGTCCAAAACAGTCCAAAGCCCCAAAATATTCAGTTATCGATCACAAAAGACAAAGAAAAACAGCAGCGACTAATCAACTAATTGATTAACCCAGTAATCATCTCGGCTCTACTGTGGTTACTAATACATTTTGGGTCTGTTATCATGTAATCATGATTTAGTTGTTTCATTGTCTGAAGATAAATCATTTTAAACCAGTTTTCCTGATATTATCATGATATTAAACAGTTCAGTGGTGATCAGGAACTAAATGTGTCATTATCTCAGAATAAAAGGTCAAGTTATGATTTTGAGGCCTGAAACAGAATATAGAGGTTAGTCAAATAACTGATCAATTAACTGGCAAATATTCAGAAAATCAATTAATTGTTTGAGTCATTTTTCAAGAAAAAAATGAAGTGAATTCACTGGTTCCAGCTTTATAAATGTAAATACTTGTCATAATATTTTTCTAAGTTAGTACACTGAATATCTTTGGGTTTTGGACTGTTTGTTGGACAAAATGGGCAATAAAAAGTTTGTGATGTGCATTTTTCAGTATTTTATAACTTTTTATTAGACCAAACAATTAATCAAATAAGTGAAAAAATAATCTGCAGATTATCCTAGTAGACCATTTCTATTGAGCTTCCACTTTAATCCCATCTCTTCACTGTCAGAAGGTGCATATTAAATCCAGCTGTGTCTGACCAGCAGCTAACTGACTAGCAGACGGTCAATCCTCCGCTAAACCTCATAAACACTTAATCTAATCCCATTTCTACGATGTGAAGTCGAACATGTTTTTGTCCCCCACCGTTTCCAGCCATAAAAAAACCCGAAATAACGTCGGTGGGATCGATATTTGACGACCAAATATTGAGGTTAAAGGATCATTTATACACGTCATGCTAGAGGGCTACAACGCCACTCTGTCGTACAGATAGACCGACGGGCCAAACTTCATGTAAAAACTAAGCCACTTTAACGTTTGCCACGTTTTCTACGAAAGATCTCGTAAAACGTGATTTTAAATCTAAATCATTAGCAACGGTAATTCTAAGGTGGTATAGTGGTTAACAGGTTTTATTAAGCTAAACAGTTTTACTCGGTTTCCCGACAGTTAGCTAACATAGTCCCACAATCCCCGATTTCACTAACGTTACACCGGAGAGGGCTGTAATGAACCGTGCACACCAAAAAAAGTTTTTTGTTGGATTATAAACTAAAAACCAAATTAAATGTATGCCGAATTGAAGAGTGGCCCTTCTATGTCGACACGTTTACTATAGTAACAATTAATAAGCAAGTTACATTTGCAGATACCCAGGCTGTCCTAAAATTCAAAAATCTTCTATAGGAGTTTTACAATGCTTGACCGAATGGCTAAGCACCGTTCGCTTTAGCTTAGCTAGGCTAACAGGCTAGCTTTTGCAAGAACTCACCTCTCTTTGTCAGCGGGGTTTTCAGTTAGGTGGGCCATTGTTTGTTAGTTTGGTTGTTCGTCTGACTGCAGAAGGTCGAGTCTCGGCTGGATACAGCGACTAACGACACGGTTTGATTTGTGCCGTAAAACACGCCGCCATACGGCTGCTCCACATGCACACAGACTGACTGTTGACAGGCGGTAGGTGCGCTTCATTCAATATACCAAGTGCACCGGTGTCACTCATCTATAGTCTGTAACCAGTTTCTAACACAGACCACCAGAAAATGTTACCCTACTGTACCTGGAAGATAATTACTGGGGTCAGGAGATCTAACTCCCCGCTAGACCTTTTATGAACATTGTAAATGTTCTAAATGAATGTTCTAAAAACTCCAATAAGAGCAATTCATGTTACTTTATTTCTAATTACTAGATCCTTATTGCTAATTTGGGAGGGGTAGTGCTGTGTAAAAGTATTGTCACTATTGTCAAAAGATATTCTGACATATATTTTGTTATAAACAGAACATTAACGTTAATTTTAAAAAATTTAATGTTGAGGGGAAAATTATTGTAATTTTCTAGTAGTTCGCTGTCTGTCCACGCGGTGTCGCTGGTGCGCGGAATCTACGCGGTGCTGAAATGCCCGGATGTTATTGTAGCTAGCTCTTTTAGCATCTCGGCTAGCCGCTGCGACGCCGCTGCCTCTTGCCGCTACGGTCTGTCGCATCGGGGACATTCGACCCGTTTTGACTCCCCCGGCCAAGATAAGCTGATTTTTAACGTTGGTAATTTAGCGTCGGTAATTTATCATGATAGAAGTTGACTGAAGGGATCGTTAATTTTAGGTCTTATCGTTGATTTTCCAACCCATTTGGCGGGACTAGATCGGGTTAACAATACGACGAGCTAAAAGCTAAAGCAGCTAGCGAGACAGGCCAGTTTGTTTTTTCAGGTAGCTAACACAGCTAGCTTAGCAAGCTACCGCGGCTGTCATGGAAGACAAATCTTTTACTAAAGAATTAGACCAATGGATCGAACAGCTAAATGAGTGTAAGCAGCTATCGGAAAACCAAGTCAGGACACTCTGCGAGAAGGTAAGTTGGTTACAACAATCCGGGTTGTATTCAGACTCAGTCGGCCTCGCTTTCAATGTGGCCTAGATTGCGAAAGCGGCTCCGACTAATTCCTGGAATTAAGTCACGGCCAAGACGGCTATTTTCGACCCGTTTTGACCAGTCATCCTGAGGTCGCAATGTTTCACAGCACTGTAGCAACTAAATACACTTCAAACCTGATATTGTTGCTAAATGCGCTGCCCGACCCAATAAAACGGCGCTAATGTGGACGGTTTTCCGGCTACCGTGGTCTCAGGACTGATGGGCCGAAAATTCATTCGCATCTTTTACATCATTAACCAGCAAATAGATGGATCCCATTTTCACTGCCATGTTTATTAACATGGCTACATTTTGCGCACAGACAAGGACTTAGCCAATGTTTTAATCCTGGAGGTTTATATTCTTATTCTTATTACGTTAGAAGTAGAAGTCTAATAATATGTAAGTTAAGGTTACATGTTATGGTTAGCACCGCGCCCTGTCTTTATCGATCAACCCTTTTATTGCATAAACCTGTCGAGCCTCTCCGCTCTCAGACGTCACTTTGGGATTGTTGCACCATGAAAAGAACTCGTTTGGTAGCTTTTCTGCATCATCGGCCTTTTAATGTTATCAAAACACATTTTATACACACAGTTCCTATTGCAGAGACGCTGTGTAATCTCTCCTGAATGTCTAGAGGAATGATTTCGGTTCCTTGTGAGTTGAATTGATGAAAGGCAAAGTTTAACCTTGGTGTGTTCAGGTAAAACGTCGGAAGTGTCATTTGAGTTGTACTTGGGGGTTAACAATCCGATATTGGTGAATTGATTGGTTATTTAACTTAGTTATAATAAGCAGGTCATGTGAGGAGGGGGGTGTTCAAGATAACAGTTTAAAAACTCCTGTGAGTTTTATAGAGCAACAGGCCTACAAATAGCGACTATAAGTGACTGTTGAGATCAACTGAAAGTCTAAAATAATGCCCATCCCAAGTCAGCAGCGCCCAGAGTGATGTCTTTAAACGGCTTTAATCAAAGATAAATTGACATCTTGTTCTCTGTTGGACAGCAAAATGCGATCGCCTTTTCATATCTGCCAACTATTTTCATCGTTTCAGTCGTTTTTCAAGCAAAAATGTCAAACATTTGCTGATTTCAGCTTCTTTTCCAAATGAAGACGTCACTTCGGGCGCTGGGAAACTGTGATGAGCATTTTTCACAATTTCTTTGACATTTTATAGCCTATAACGATTAATCGTGAAAATAATCAGCAGATTCATTGATAATGAAAATAATGGTTAGTTGCAGCCCTTCCTCCTCAAATATGAGCATTTCCTGTTTTTCTCTGTTTGTGTGCCGTTTTTAAATTGAGTGCATTTGGGTTTTCAACTTTTGAAACAAGACAAAGTGCAGATGTGCTTTACAGAAAAGGTCTCTAAATAAATATTCTGTGTGTCCATCTCCTCTCCAGGCCAAGGAGATCCTGACCAAGGAGTCCAACGTTCAGGAGGTGAGATTTCCCACAGTTCCTCAGTGAAAAATCAAACCCCTAACTGATTGATCTGCAGTAGGACACGCCGTCAGATACTGAATGACACGCCGGCCATCAGGGTCAACATAGTTTTATTTTAGAGCTGGAAGAGTAATGTTAAAAAATGAGACGAGGAAATAAAAACCTAAAAATCATCTACTTTTGCAGAATCCATTGGTTGATTAGTAAATTATATAATTCAGAATCAGAAAGGGAACTAAAATATGTTGAAAGCTTTGAAATGTTCCTTATTCTGATGAGAAGATTGACGCTTCAGCTGAGTCCAAACTGTATTTTCACTCTTTAGAAGTTCTTGTTTTTCTAAAGCTCTTCTGTTTATGATGGCTGGGTGTAATATGGATGCTGATTCCTCTGGTGTGTTGAGAGCAGAATATGACTGAGCCTCTGCTTCTGAACAACATCACACCTTGTTTACCCTGCAGACGGCGTCTCTGCTCACACACATATAAAAGATTAATAATTTCTCCTTTAATAAACATTGAAATAACACAAATAAGTCAGTCTGCACTGATATACTTTAGCTGATATTTTCTTTTTATGTTAACAAACATCAAGTTTTAAATTGTGACAAAGATGTACTGAGACAGGCTATTTTACAACTGCTACTAATGTATATTGTCTCAGTGGATTATATTGGCCTGCCAGGCTGCTGTTAGGCTTTAATCAGTAGATGTTTAAGCTGAAGAAACTCTGGAAAATCTAGTAAGTGGCCCTTGTGTTCAGAATATTTTATCACTGATACGTGTTCCCAAAGAATGAACCTCAACTACAAAACTAAAGCTTTTGTTCATCTGTGCGTGGAAAACTAAAGACGAGCAGTTTAACTTGTGTGTGTGATCGCTGTTGGACTGAGACGACCCAGTGACGCTGTTACCTGTGTGCTCAGGTGCGATGCCCGGTGACGGTGTGCGGCGACGTCCACGGTCAGTTCCACGACCTGATGGAGCTGTTTAAGATTGGAGGCAAGTCTCCCGACACTAACTACCTGTTCATGGGAGACTACGTCGACAGAGGCTACTACTCTGTGGAGACGGTCACGCTGCTCGTCACGCTAAAGGTAAACACGTCGCTGTGCTGTGTGTGTGTGTGTGTGTGTGTGTGTGTGTGTGTGCGCGCAACATGTTAATGCAGAGCTAGCAGACAGTATTTTCAGGGTCTCTGCAGGTATAGAACGTCTTAAAAAGAGTTCAGTTCCCTCAAAAAAAAGTCTTGAATTTGAAGAAAGGTCTTGAAAATGTTTTCTTGCCTGCTGTAGCCACTAATGTTCGAACTCTTTCTGTATGTGGGTGGAGGCTGTTGGGAGACGTTCTCCACCTCTAAGCTGACAGTGGGCTTGTTGTGACAGCTTGTTGCGCTGCAGCTGCAGCAGCAGGAAGCTCATCCACCAGGAACGGAAGAGTCAAGATTTTAGCAAAATCTTAAATAAACTGGAATAATTATAATTATATTATTAGAAATTGTTGGTATATACAGCTGGGAAGCACTGATGTGTGATATAAATGAATAATGTGATTGATAAACAGTTGTAGGCCTTATTGTGCTGACAATATTTCTGTACGGTACGACTGTGAAAAAGGTATCACATTGTATTCTATGTGGTGCTATAAAGCTCTTAAAAAATATTACCTCCAAACTCCCGATTTTAGTGTTTTCATGTTTCATCAACTTCCGGGTGAATAAAACACTTCACCAACGCAAACTGTAAAACAAACCAGCCGTGGGCGCGTCTGAACCTGCTCCTCAAACGAGACGGCAAACCTGACGGTGCATTCAGACTCCTTTTAACTTATTAGGTAAAAACACGTCATATTAAATACCAGTCTGTTACTGTTAACTGTGTCATTTGACTGGATGGACAGCTGTGTGTGTGTGTGTGTGTGTGTGTGTGTGTGTGTGTGTGTGTGTGTGTGTGTGTGAATGAGTGTAGTGATGAACAACCTGCGGCTGCTGACGAGAACAGAGGGCGATTATTTACCTCCGTCAGGGGCTTTTTCAGGGTCACGTGACATACAGCTGGTCTGCTGTGAACCCAACACTGATACCATCAGACTAGTAAACTCATGTTTCACACGCTTACTGTGGCTGAGTCAAACAGAAAAGGTGCTCTAGTGTCCAAAATACGCAGAATATCACTTCATATGTTCCTGATGTCCCGAACTCACTATACAACAGCTGACAGGTGGATAATGAATGGTTGCATATCGTCGTCTACACAGGCTGCGCAGTGAAGGCAGCACGTTAGCAGAGCAGCAGCTTCAGTCCTCTGTGTCTACACAGGATGTGTTCAAGGACAGTATCGAGCGTAGGTCACCCGCAGCGCTCAGAGCCCAACACGCGATCACTGCATACACTCATAAGTGAGTAAGAGTATCTGAAAAACCAATGCCCTGCTTCTGTTCTCCACAGTCAGGCAAAGAAATTTGAATTGAACATTTTAATCATTTTATGTTTTCATTTATCAGGTATTTCATATTGTGATGTTTTGCTTCAGAAAATGATGCTGTAATGTTGTTTTGAATGTCTTTGTTCTGTCACTGAGGTCTGGTGAGTCCCATCAGGTGTTGCAGACCGCTTTTCCACCTGACTTATGAACACCACACTAGCAAGGCTGTTAACTTCATTTCAAACACTTAACAACATGGTTGCTGATTTCTCTGTTTATTTCTGAATTAACTTAAAGAAGGAGATCAGAACCTGTCGATCTGGCTGCGTCTAAAAATAACCTCTAGTTCCTCTGAACTGCATTTGCTCAAACAAAAGTGAACAAAATAGTGTGAAACTGAAAATGAAGATTTAAATCAGACTTTTGATGTCGACATTCAGAATTTTACAGTTTGAACAAATGTAGCAAATCTTCATGTTTGAGGTCAATTCTGTTTGTCACAATAGTTACAGATTACTTTTCTATCTATTGATTAATCGTTAGCCCTCTAAATGAAAGTGATCGTTAGTTGCAGCCCGATAATAATGGATCTTTTGTTTGTTGTTGCGTGCTTCAGGTTCGTTTCCAGGAGCGAATCACCATCCTGCGAGGGAACCACGAGTCGCGGCAGATCACGCAGGTCTACGGCTTCTACGACGAGTGCCTGAGGAAGTACGGCAACGCCAATGTCTGGAAGTACTTCACAGACCTGTTCGACTACCTGCCACTCACCGCGCTGGTTGACGGACAGGTAGGACGGTTAGCCAGGGAAGCCGCGCCTGTCTGTCTGTCTGTCTGTCCTGAAATGACAGATTTTTAAAAAGTAGCAGTGAAGCAGCATCGTCTGTTTGTTCTGTGGAGCACGTCCTCTGTTACGGGATGTTTCTGCAGGGAATAAATGGGCAGTTTCTTAGTGTTAATTGTTTAAATGTGTAAGTGAAGCCAGTTTAGGTTAGCAGTCCCATTTCTTTGTTCACTTCCAGGTAGTGTCAAAATAAAAGCTGCAGGAGGCCACTCATGTTTCTGACTTCAATCATTCCTGTTTTTATTTCAGATCTTCTGTCTGCACGGAGGTTTGTCTCCCTCCATAGACACTCTGGATCACATACGAGCTCTGGACCGCCTGCAAGAAGTCCCACATGAGGTACACACACACACCCCTAAATTCTGAAACACAGGATGTTAATTCAAAGTTGTTTTGTGTGGGAAGCTAAAGGGTACTGCAGCCAGTGTGATGGTTCAAATTAGATCTGTCTCTCTCCCTCTGTCTCTCTGTCTATCTGTCTCTGTCTGTCTCTCTGTTGGTCTCTCTCCCTCTGTCTGTCTCTCTCTGTCTGTCTGTCTCTCTCTCTCTCTGTCTCAGGGCCCGATGTGTGACCTGCTGTGGTCGGACCCTGACGATCGTGGTGGGTGGGGCATCTCCCCCCGAGGTGCCGGCTACACCTTCGGACAGGACATCTCTGAAACCTTCAACCACGCCAACGGCCTCACCCTGGTGTCCCGCGCCCATCAGCTGGTCATGGAGGTAAAACACACACACACCTGATGCTGAGTATCTTTGTGTTGGTTTGTTAAGCAACGGCCGAAATGTGTAGACTAGGGATGCAGCTAACTATTACTTTCATTATTGATTAACCTTCAGATTATTTTCTTTATTAATCGATGAGTATATGAAACGTCAGAGTCCACAGTGATGTCCTTAAATTGCTTGTTTTATCCGACCAACAGTTCAACTCTAAAAAACATTTTCTTCACCATCGTATACGATTAAAAACAAGCAGCAAATCCTCATATAGTGTTGATCAATTATCTTTCAGTCGATTAATAGACTGACCAGCTCTCCTCTGGGAGCTGCTGGATGAACGTTCTCTTAGCTGATGGAAACAACAAGCTAAAACACACTCGAGTCGTTTTGAGTGTGTTTTAGTGACGTTGGCACACAAGTGGACTGAAGAATCCTCAAAATCCTCCCATCTCCATGGCAACGTAATCTAATGGAGCTGTAAGGGTGCAGGTTCTGTTTCTGGACCAGTTTCACTCCCACTGTCTCTTCACCTGACAGACTCGCACTCTGAGTTCAGATGAGATTCAGTCAAACTGAACCAAATGTTTTTTATTATTATTCAAGATCGAAACAGAAGAGCAAACGGGAATCTTTTCCCAGCAACGTAGAAACGTTTCAGCCTCGTAGTTTTTGAATTTCTTGGACTCATTGATGGATTGATGTGATTTAAAAAGTCAGAGTTGAACGCAGTTGTGCAGTAGGATCTTTGAAACGTTGCCCGGTCTAACTACAGACGTGTTGTCCCACCTTCAGGGCTACAACTGGGGCCATGATAAGAATGTGGTGACCATCTTTAGTGCTCCAAACTACTGTTACCGCTGTGGAAACCAGGCAGCCATCATGGAACTGGACGACACTCTCAAATACTCTTTGTAAGTAGAAAGACTTGATGTGTATGTACATTTCAGGTAGATGGACTGAATTTATTGGATTAATTAGACTTTTTATTCTCACTGTGTGTAAAATGTCTACATCATGTTTTATCACCACAGACTTCTTATTATTGTATATTATATCTTCTTCTTATTATATATTAATTATATATTATATTATTAGAGTTGGCTACATGACAGCCGGGTTCTTGCACTAAGTGCCACTTCATTGAAGCCTCTGGTACCGACGGTCCATCTGTGCACATGTGGGCCTTTCCACTGTGTTTTGAATCATGTTTTTGTTCCCAATCTTAAGAAATAGATGTTTATTTGGCCATATTGCCGTGATCCCTCTTCCCACCTGGGGTTCGATCTCTGCTGATTGCAGTCGCACGTTAAATGAAAAGACTGCTGGCTTGAAAACACGTCACATGACTCACAAGCCACTTTCTCATTGGTGTGTTTTTGTGACCTGGCCGAGGGGATGAGAGAGAATCAAAGCTCTGCGAACTCTTAATGGTTCTTGTGGGAAACGAAAAACACGAGGTTAAGGTTAGGAGAAGATGTTGGTTGTGGTTAAAGTCACGTCACATGACATCCACTCACCTCACACAAAGGTAAATATGTGTGACAATGTCAGACTGAAAGTTTCAGGTTCTAAGTACTTTTCTCTGGTGTGACACTGTGATTAGTTCACCTCTCTTACTGTCTTATGTAAAGATTATTGTTGCAGCTTAATCTGATATTTCCCCGCTAATCCAAAACTCTCTGACCGAACTCTGAAACACTCATATTTCTCCACGGGTGCATATGTGAATAAAACAAATCGGTTGCCCCTGAAGCTGTTAAAGCTTGTGAGGCTACACTGACTTCCTCTTTACACTGTTGATTGATTTGTATTGGGCAAATGTTTGCTAGCGAAGACATTTGTTAAGTATTATGTTGCTAACTAGCTTGTAGTTACTAAGAACCTTTTGAAGGACAAACAGCTGATGTGGCAGTTAACTAAAGTATTTAACTGAGTGATGTCGTCAGTAACAAACCCTTTCTGCCTCCTCAGCCTTCAGTTTGACCCCGCTCCCCGCCGCGGCGAGCCCCATGTGACCAGACGCACTCCTGACTACTTCCTGTGAATGTCCAAAGCCATCCCTGTCAATCTTCCACGAAGCTCCGCCCCACCCTCACCCCCTCATTTTGGATAAAAAGATATTATTAATAATAATAATAATAATAATAACACTGTACCAGGGAGAATAGAAACAACCGATTGGCTGGTGACCCAAGATTTTAACAAAAAGAGAGAAACTTAAAGAGCGGCCCCCTCTACAGTCTTGTTTTCGATATGCTGTTATTAATGCTGTGCTTCTGGGGAAATACAACTATGATCTGTTTTCTTTCTTTTTTTGTTTATTACATGTTTGAAAACCAGATAATAAAACTACCAACGTGGACCAAATGTGCCATATTCTGATCCTTTTACAACATGTACAACGCGCCAATGTTTCTTTCTTTTGTTTTTTCTGTTTTGTTGTTTTGTTAGACCAGCACTATAACCCTACCTACCTGATGTCACCACCACACCACACATCTCATGGCATATGTGCTTTTTTTCTGTTGCGAGATAATTTTAAAAAAGAATAAAAAAAAAAAAAAAAGGAAAAAGGTTTGCTTCAAGTAGTACAGCTGTCACTTTTAGCTGTCCAGGCTGCAGCCGGTGGTCATCTCAGCAAGTATATTACTGTAATTTGAATAAAGACAACAGACGTATGAAATAAAATGTCCTATTGACAAACTGCTGGGCTGCGTCTGTCATTTCTTTAGCTTGATTTATACTTTATTCAGTCAATGTGGTGAGAAAAAATGTGTTCATTAACCCTTTTAAAAAGCAGATAAACATAGTTTGACTTTAGAAAATGATGTCTTATTTTTTTAATGGTGAAACAAAACACTCTGTCCTCGAAATATTGTTCACAAAGCGGCTCCAGCAGCCGGTTACGTTTCCTCTCTGACTTTTAAATTCTTTGTAATTTGAAAATCCCTGTATTGTCAAATCATTGAAACTAAAATGAAATGGAACCATTAATTGATAAAGTTGTATATGAAATGTTTAACATTATACACTTGATTGGAGAGAAGCAATTGTAAATCAAAGACTAAGCCAACACAGAGGTTATGGATCACATTGTAGTTAAATATTAATTAAAATTCAGCTGTGAGAAGATATAATTATAAGGAATCAAAATCAAAGTCGCAACAGATTTAAAAAAATGTTTTTAACATACATTTAACCTCAAACTAGTTTTAATGTGCACATAAATATCTAAATTAAAGTCCTGACCGGGCTCTGTGAACGTTAGCTGAACTATCGCGAGAGTTTCCGGGAAGCGCACAGCAAAAGGTCTCCATGTTAGCTTGCCAGTTGCCGTTTAACTCCTTGGTGGATGTTTTGACAGAGGACCGCGATCCGCTGATGTATATGTTGGTATTCTGTGATACTGGGCTGTTCAGGTGGGTGTTACTAAGTTACCTGCTGGATATGTCGCATCCAACGGCGTCATGGGGTTTTCGAGCTAATTAGTTAGCTGTGTTTAGCTAACGACAGCTAGCATAACAAGCTAAAAACATTAGCTGCCGGTGAGGGGACTTCAGAAACCGCTGGCTCCTGAAATGATATTCCGTGGCACTTATCTAAATGTTCCCAGTTTCTTTGACATGTTAGGCATATCTACAGCTACTCGTTAGTTAAATAAAGTTATTAATGTCACTATTTGAGAGAGGGAGCATTTTGATCAAGTGTCAGGTGTCACATGTGATGACCACATTACCTCTTAAATTGTTCACAAATTAGCTAGTTTCATCAGTTGGTCCAGGCAGCTACACAACAGTTTGACCTGCAGTTAGCAGGTACAACCCGTTTTAATCTGGTGATCTGCAAATCTTTACTTATTAATCACTTTACAACATTCAAATGAGACCAAGTTTTTAAGAAGAGCTGGTGCAAGAGGCACAAACTGGGGCAAGTTAAGACATTATGATTTATTCATCAGGTCTGCTTTGTATGGCCACCACTTGATATTTTGACCCGAATCTCCACAGACTCCTGCCGGGTTCCCATCTTCCCTTGCATTACATCATCATGAGGAGGAGGAGGAGGAGGGTGGTGTAGTCAGTCCTCTGATCTCCGTCCGTCTGTATGGAGGATGTGGTTCTGCACTATCAGCCTGGATCAGCTGCTGGGTTCAGCTCTCTGTTAGAGACGACAGAGAAGCTTCTGGAGTCTTTCCCCTGTCGGACTCCTCCAGTCTTCACCCCCTGGTTCCCCCCCGCCGCAGACTGCCACCTGCCCATCAGACCTGCAAAACCAGCTCCTGTCATCACCTCCTCGGGAGAGTTACTCGTCTCTGGCAGCAGGCTTCACACTCACACAGCAGCACAGAACAAACTACAGAAACCTGAAGTTGACGGTCTTGTTGCTGAAAGACTTCATGATGGTCCACATGCAGAGACGACCACAACACCACCTGAAGATCCGCAAAAACTCAAAGATGGCGTCTGCATCTCGGAGACCCCCAACCCTTTCCTCTCAGCTTCGCTCTGTAACAGACCGCAGACAGAGATCACCGGACCAGCTCCTGAAAAGCACAAAGACAAAGACGGCTTCCCTGTCACGGACTCACCGGTCAAACGGTCCTGGAGCGTCTTTACACAGAGAGGAGTTCTGCTGCAGAGCTCCCAGTTGCTGTCGAAGCAGTTCCATCACATGGTGTCCATCCACAGGCTCCACCTCCGCCAGAGGGTCAAATGGGCGATCAGTCAGCACAACTGTGGGGCAGCCAGGGATATCGAACAGGTCAGTAGGTTATCCATGGAACAGGACTGAGAGTCTGCAGCCATGCTAGCAGCTCTGTGAGGCTGGACCCGGGGCACAGTGCTGGTCTGAGCTGAATACTATGATGCATGCATGCTAACATTAGCTAATTAGCAGTAAACACAGAGTGCAGCTGAGGCTGGGACATTAACATGTTGACCTGATGGTGGCGCTAGATGAAGCGTCAGAGGATCAATAAAGTTATTACAGTTCATCCTGAGGGGAACATGAACGATGAACCACATTTCATCACAGTCCATCCAATAGTTGTTGAGATGTTTCAGTCTGGAGCAAAGTGGTGGACCGACAGCGTGAAGGTGCATTTTCCAAGTCTAAAATGCCAAAAATTCTCTCTCAAATGTGAGAATTTGATGTGTTTTTGGTCGTACATGATAGTAAACTGAATATTTCTGGGTTTTGCAACTTCACTATTTTCTATTATTATTTCTTTTGTGCAAAGTTTGATGCAAGTTGAGGTCTACAAAAGAGGACATAAAACATTTACATTTGCCCTATTTTCATATATTTTATGAGTTGAATTTTGGACTTTTTCCTTTTTATGAATGAATGTGACCGATAATCAGAAAAACACGTTTTTGAATTCATAAATCACACAAACCTTCCTGTCTCATTTTCTTTCCTTCCACACCCCCTCACCTCACCCCACCTGTCGGTCCTCCTCCCTGCAGGTGTGGCGCGCCCTGAGCCGGTCCGTCCGGAGCTCCAGGCTGCCGACGTGTAACGCCAACATCCAGCGGGAGCGGGCGGAGATCTGGGTGTTCTGTGACGTTGTCCACTCCGAGCAGGTGGGGCGTTTCCTGAAGGACGAGCTGCAGCTGTCGGGGAACATCAGCCTGTCGGTTCACAGACTGGGAAACATCTTCAGCATGTAGAGGAACTTCAGCTGGAAATAGTCCGTACGATCAGTCCAGAGGCAGCA
Organism: Maccullochella peelii; assembly: GCA_002120245.1. Classification (NCBI taxonomy): domain Eukaryota; kingdom Metazoa; phylum Chordata; class Actinopteri; order Centrarchiformes; family Percichthyidae; genus Maccullochella; species Maccullochella peelii. The sequence continues at coordinate 5,222 of LKNJ01004811.1, read as the reverse complement.
CAGACTCAGGTTTTTACTAAACACGTTACAGGTGCAGATGATGATCACACTAAGACGTCAAAGATATTTATATTTTATTATTTATTCATCATCAAACGCTGAGACTCATCCCACCTGCAGTCTTAATGAACTAATCTACTTGATATTTTATCTGTTTTTTAACTACTGGTCAGATTTCCATGATGTATATATTTTTGCTCCCAAGAGGATCAATCTTGGTGATTTTAGTGATCAGCTGACCTTTTCCAACTACTGGCCGTGAGGACACATTTAGATTGTGAGCGCTGAATAATAATAATAATAATAATAATAATAATAATACAACTGTTCAAGGTAACTGAGTGAATTACTGTGAACGTGGTGCAGGTTGTCTGTGCTGCATCTTTGCTCAAAATCCCCTGTCGTTCCCATAACGACAAGATATTGATTTTAATCTAAAGAAGGTCATCAGTGAGTGAGGTCAGCAGTCTGTCATCACCCAGCTACTCGAGCCGAATGTCCACATATTTTATATAAATCTGCTTCATTAATGAACTGAACTGGGGCACGTTTGTCTTTTTGTGCCAAATTCCAGTCTGCGTTGTATATTTATGAATTTGAGAACAAATGCTTCTGATTGTATTTTTGATATAAATAAAGGTTTAATGTTTTGAATGAACCGTCTGCAGTGAAGGATGGATGAGCAGGCCAGCGTGTGATGTGCAGTTTGTTCTGGAAAAGACACACAATACGGGAGTCACCCTGCTTTTCACCGACACAGACACACACACACACACACACACACACACACAGCCATTTTCCTGACTGATGCTTGTATAAGACCTGAAATGGGGACAGCATGAATACAGTATTCCCCCCATCACCCCCCATCNCCCCCCCCCACACACACACACACACACACTCTTTTGTTGCCATGGTCCCTTGTCTTGACGGCTCTGCACACTGCATTAAAATCTAGGTCAGCGGATGTGACGTCAGTGCCCTGCCCCCCTGCCCAGCTGTAATCGGTTGTAATTTATTAAATCCGTGTTTATGGCTTCTTAACGCTGCGAATACGCGACGTAAAAAGAAGAATGTTGAAAAAATCCGAATATATGCTCAGATTTTTAAGCATTATTAAGCTAAATTAACATTATTTTGTCGCTGGTGCTGTGAAACGCGCATTAATTTTGCAACACATGGTCCCGAGAGGTGTTTTATTTTGAAAGCCATCCGGAACTTTTCAATTCTGCTCGCTTTACGCTGTTATATAACGCATTTTAGCTAGTAAAATGTATCGTTAAAGTAGAATTTGGAAGAAACATGTAATGTAAGTTGTATACTTAGTTTAACAGATAGACGTTTTTTCTTAAAAGTGAACATTAATTTGAAGGTTTTGGCATTTTAATTCCGTTAGACCTGTTTTACTTTGACGGCCCGTACCGGAAGCGCTTTTAAAAGTATCGCGAACTTGACGCCAGTGTAGCTGCTAATATTCAGACGGCTGAACCACGAGTGTCTTCGTCTTGGTAATAATCGATAAAAACAGGGAATATCTCAGTTTGGAGAACATCTGGACGCCGTGTCTGCTCGCTGCTCCGTAATGGCGTCCGCTGTTTGCTCCGCGGGAGGTTTTAATTGGTGAAAAATTAAAAGGTGAGGCGTCGGAGCGACTGACACAAGCTAGCAGGCTAAGCTAGCACTGGCATGCATTGTATCCCGTTTCCTGGATCAGTTCTGTCTGTTTCACGTCTGTGACACTGATTTACAACATTTTAGAGTTTTTCAGTAGTTTTAGGTATAAATGTTAGCTGTGGAAGTGTAGATGAGGATGAAATACGAACTCTTGCTTTGTTTGTTTAACGCCTTTAATCGGAAAGTACCTTTAAAATTTCCGTCTGATCAGTTTTTCCTGGTTTTATACAGTTTACATCAAACTCCGCTCGGTTTGTGGACATTTTAGCTTTAATCTGTAAAAAAGGTATATTGTACAAAATACAAATAGTGTTGCATGTTAGGAACATTGTTTTTACCTTTACGGCCGTAATTAAATGTGTCTTAATGTTGTAATGTAGTCTGACATCCTTTATATTACGTTGCGTTTAGTCTGCAGTGGTCATCTGACAGGAACTTAAATACCAGTTTGAATGTTTAAACTGACATATTGTTCATCTTTCTGAAGCTTGTCTAATGTACATATTGGTCCTAAAACGATCAGTCGAATATTTGTTGGTTAATTTATATCAAATCTGATTATCGATTGCGTTTTTTTAATCTATTTTTTTAACGGATTAATCTTCTGGTTTATAAAATGTCAGAAGATGAACCACTGGATGGCCGACATGATGTTTTGTCTGTTTACCATCACACAACAATGAAAAGTGAGAAATCCTCCGTATTTAAGAGCTGGATTAATTTCCAGTTGATTGACTAATAGATTAAAAATCTAATTGATTCAGCTCTAGTTTTCTATAATTGTGTTGAACTATTTTTCATTTTCTTGTCATATTTTTAATTAAATTAAAGCGTCAGAATTGTTAGTTGCTGTGTTTAAGTGAAAAAAGAAAACCAGGATTAAAAGTCAAGACACTGTGTTTTTAGGTTTCACAACAGCAGGTTTCCCTCTGTGTTTTGCTGCAGAGCTGAAACTAACCGCTGAAATCATAAAAACCCCCTCATGAAATGAAACATGAACATAGAAGAAGGAGCAGAAATGCTGTTTTTACACAACAGATCCCATTTATTTGATGCGTGATTACTGTTGAAGCCGTCGTCCACTAACTAGGTTTATGTGGTCTGGGTGGTTCACCACCTCGACTGAACATCTGTCAGATTGTTATCAATAAATCTCAACCTAATTGTTTTGGTATCGGCACTAGTATTTGAAAATGTACAGCAGCCATTACTGATTCATTTCGCTGTCGATTAATCTGGTGATTATTTTTTTGGTTATTTATTGGGTCTAAAAAACAACAACTAAACAACCTGTCAGTATTATTTATTTAAAATTAACTTTGTCCAAAACCCCAAAATATTCAGTTTACTGTGATAGAAAAGCAGAAAATCTTGACACTGGAGATGCTGGAGGCGGAGAATCGATTACTTAAACCATTGATCGATCGTCGCTTTCTTTCTATCTATTGACTGTTTCCTGCCACCAGCTGCTCATCGGTGAACTTTGACCTCTCTCTCGTCTTGCAGGTTGGTTCCTCGCCTCCCCACATGTGGCCGCTACCTCTGCTGAGACTCCTGTTCATGAACGGCGAGGACACTCTGATTGGGCGGCTGAGGCTCGGCCTGGAGGGATGACAGGACTCTAGCAGACATGGAGACGGGGGAGACGCACACAGCTGGAAACGCCATGTTATAGTCCAGGTTCTCCACGTTAGATCCACTCAGGATAAGAGAAAATCCTATTTTTATATTTTTTCTATACAGAGCTGTTAGCGATCGTAAAGCCATACTCAGCCGTCACGATGAGCTCAGAGGGCTTTCAGTACCGAGCGCTGTACGACTACAAGAAGGAGAGGGAGGAGGACATCGACCTGCACGTCGGGGACACGCTGCTGGTCACTAAAGGAGCGCTGCTGGCGCTCGGCTGCAGCGGCGGAGCCGAAGAACGGCCGTCAGAGATCGGCTGGCTGCCGGGCTTCAACGAGACCACGCAGGTAGGACGCCACACTGACCGCTTAGACACAGGTGGGTCAGGTTAGATCTGGTTGAGCTGTGTTTTGTTGACTCACATTATATTTAAAATCTACATTAAATTGAGCCTCTGTTTTACTCGCCATTAAATATTGACGTTTTGGACGTGTGATGGGAGGAATATCATCTCACGAGCTGCATCGTTGTTTGAATGACGCTGCAGCCTCTGAACGAAACAAACAAACCTGTTTCACGGCTCCAGGCGCTTTTAAGTTTCCATTTCACCTGTGTGGAGAGGAAACGCACTCTTCACTGATGAGCAAACACAAGCCGAGCTCTCTGTCGATGTTCAGGAAACAGAATCACAGAATCTTCTTGGGGGGGGGGAAATGTTGGGCGCTTTAGTCAAATCTGCAAATGTGTTTTAAAACTAGTGACACGACAGAGACTCGATCTTTTGTTTTATGATAACTGATCTCTTTCTCAGTCAACCAGCAAAGACTGAATCCTCCCACCAGACATTTAAACTTCTTTATACATTTATACACCAACAGATTATTGTCATTATTGATTATTCTGTGCAGTTCGTATCTTGATTTATCCTGTAAAAACTGCTTTTTTATCTGACCAACACCTAAAAAACCAGAAATATTCAGTTTATGAGGTTGTGAAACAGAGAAAAGCAGCAAGTGTTTTTTTACCTGATAAATGACTTAAATGATTCATCAGAATTGGAAAGATTGTTTCCTCTGTTATTCGATTATGAATCCATTATTGATTGGCAGATGATTTCTGTGCTAATTAAGACATCAACATTGTCAGGATGTCCACAGTATAACCTGATCATTGAGGCCGATGCCAAAATCAATATTTGAGAGATATAAAAATCTCAAATGGGAACAAACATTCTTCATAACAACCCCTTAAATGTGGTTCTTAAAGAACAGTATATTTAGTGTTTGGAACATTTATCAAGAATCAATCGTGACATTTTAGCATCAAAAACACGAATCGTCTCACAGTTTTTGTTGGATTTCGACGTCTCTAACTCGTCCCTCTCTGGCCGACAGGAGAAAGGCGACTTCCCGGGGACGTACGTGGAGTTTGTTGGCAGAAAGAGGATGTCTCCGCCCACACCGAAGCCCCGCCCACCAAGACCGCCGTCCGCGGCGTCTGTGAGGACCGACTCCGAGTCTGAGGGTGAGTACGAACAGATCAATCAGGCTGATGACGTTTAATCTGGGATCTTTAGAGGCAGAGAAGGTGGGAGCGCGGAGGTGGTGGCAGGATGAACTCGCTGCTCCACAGAGACAGAATGGATTTATACTCCTTCTGTTGGAGCACCAACATCTACCTGTTTAGTCATCACATGCAGTTTCTCCAAATTCTGTAGTGTTTAAGTGGCTCATGATGAGCCCTGTTACGGTTCTGAGTTTTAGTATTAATGTTGTTATAAATCATCTTCAGGTTGTCACTGAACGTCTCATGTTGCTCTGAAGAAACTCTGAAGTGGCTCAATGTGACTCTCGCTGAGTTTCCTTCAGCTGCTTCCTCAGCAGCAGCTTTATGCACCACAACACACACACACACACACACAC
>LKNJ01004810.1:0-28273 GCA_002120245.1 Maccullochella peelii | reverse complement strand
AAGCTATATATATATATATATATACACATATGTTGGAAAAATAATTGGCACCTATCGTGAATTACTACATTTCAAGTCTCTCCTATTGCTTATTCTTTGCTCACTCGATGCCATCTATATAAAGGGAATGTATATTTATCAACTGATGAGCTAGACATGGGCTAGACAAATAGAGATGGAAAACCACCTTGAACACATCTCTTAGTCATCCTCATTAGTCATCCCAGCCTCCATGCTTCCGTCCTCCCACCTCCTGCTATCACTCCACATGGAAAGCATACGTTTCCCCTCCAAATGGAAGGATTTTCTACTTGGCTTGCCATCAGTTAGCATAAACATATTTAGCATTTTGCTTGTAAATTGAATGAATGTAACTTGGAGCCAAAGCTAAAAATGCACTTAAAGAGGGAGACAGATTGAGAGAAATTGCATGTATCTGTGATTGAGATGTCAAGAGTCCCGGTTTCAGCCTGTATTATCAGTGTCATGCAGTTACTGATCTGAGAGCTGTCAGGAGCACGAAGCCCAAAGGGAAAACAGGCAGGAAGTGGCTTAACCCTGCTCTGCCCTGGGGTCCTCTCCAAATGTAAACACGTGTTCACACCCATGTGTCTGTGCCCGGAGAATTGAATAGTCCTCAAAAAGCTACCAGGGTTGTTTGTAATCAAAGTTACTTTCAGAATTTAAATTATTGAGTGTAATAATGGACCCAACAACCCCACTACCTTTTGATAGTTCAAAATAGACATTTGGCAAGCCGGTGTCTGGAGTAGTTATAAGTTATAGGTGGAACATCTATATATAAACAAGAGGAGGAGATAAGAGTTGTTCAGCCAGAGATCAGATAGAGCCTGTGAAGACAACATGACTTTTTCTCCATGAACGGCACTTGACCCTGTTTTGACATTGTTCAAGAAGATACTTCTGAAACTCATTTGAGATGTAGAGCTCCACCAAAACACAGGTTTATAGAAAAGAAGGTGAATAGTGGGCGCATTCAACTGTGAGTACAGGTATATAACAAACAAACAAAGAGATCTGGTCCGCACATTGAATATTGCAAGCTCCCAAAATTGAATGAGGCAACATATTCAACCTTTAATGTCTTTGTCAGGCAACAAATCTGATCTGACACAAAAAACTACGTAAAAACACATCATTGTCCTAAAAAACAAATTGTGCTATGTTGTGATTATACCGTATGTAAGAATAACAAATCTGTAAACAGTTTAAATTTGGCTGAATGTACCATTTGAAATGATTGCTTATTTTATATCATGTGATCTTCTAATTGTGGATGAAGCTTTCCTTTTTGTATGCGTGTGTAGGTATAGCCTGCTTTTCTCATTAAGTGTTGGTGAGTTTGCAGTGTCCAGCGTGCAGTCTACCTCTTTTTCTTCCTTTTGTAAACAAACCCTGTCCCTCACAATTTGCATCTGGCTCTAATGTTGCTCAACAGGACCCAAAGTGCAGAGAATGCACTACACCAGTCATTTCAGACTTCAAATACCTTCGCTGAAGTCAACAAAAACAAGAGAAGCCTCTGCCAGAATGGTTAGAGAAACTATAGCAGCCTCAAACATTAGGCACTGAACCGACTAAATAATTACTTTAAATAAGGCAAAACTCACTGGAGCGAAGGCAACTTGGCGTTGGCGTCTCCAAGACTCAGCAACCAGGGTCTGAAGCAACAACATATATATATTAATACTGAGCTAACACATTTTGTATTTTGAAAAGCGCTCAATTAGAGAAGCATTAGAGATTTGAATTAACTTGCTTAATGTGAGTCAGCTACACTCCTCACCTTGCACATATACATTTTTACAAAGGAGAGTTATGCAAACTATTAGTAAAAGAAATTAACTGTTGACAGCAACGCTAAGCAAGTCAACCCAAATAGGATGTAGAATAAATCACAGTGAGGTTTCCACTCCATTACTGTCTTCCAAAAGGTTTCTTTCCTTCAACATATAAGATAGCATCTGCTGAATTCTCCACAGAGCCAGTATGTTTATTTCCTTGTCTTTAGCAGGATGGATAGCATGGGAAACATAATAGCTTGATTTTCACCAACATACATCACATACAGTATGATTTCTCTGGCATCACGTAGCCATGCTAATTCTTGCAATAAACCCCATTTGTTAAATAAATCCAAAACTATTCAAGAGAATTTAGGTCAAGTCTTGTTTTGAGTGTATAAGGAAGGAAGAGGAGGCTTACAGCTGACTGCAGGCCGGTCCCTTCAACAGCCCACATCTCCCTGTAAGAAAAGGAGAACAGCACAGTTGTCTCAACTAATCCATCTTTTTATAATCAGCAGATTTTTATGTCCCTCAACCTGCATGGAAGAGCTTTGAAACTGTCCACATTTAGTCAGTTTAAAGCATATGCTGACATATAATATGTTAGTTGGTTTGAGGACTGAGCAATGAAATCTCATAAAGGTGATTTGTCAAGTTTGGTCATCAAAAGCTTATTTAGCTTATTTAGCACCAAATGACTTTAGACTGAATTCTTATCTAAGTTATTTTTCATTTATGTTTTTATTCTTTTCTTCACATCATATCCTCATTGATAAGTCAGTCTTACAGCATTTGTAAGGGATGTTAAGAGCCACAAAATTCAACACATAACCACCCATAAAATGGCGAACTGTCGTTTCTACACTTCAGTTTTTGCACTGATTAAACAAATTAGATATAACGTGTTACTTAGTGAGCTTTAGAGGTGCTTGGTAGGCAGATTTCCTTACATTTGGAGGTGTAACGAAATCGTGCCTACCAGCCAGGCTAGCTGTTCCCCCATGTTTCCAGTCTTTATGCTAAGCTAAGCTAACTGCTGAGCTGCTGACATGAGAGTGGTATTGAGCTCCTCATCTAACTTTCGTCAAGAAAGCAAATAAGCACAATTCCCAAAATATCAACCTGACCACATTGTATTACACCATATTTTGAACAGAACAGCTAATGAATTATTTGATTCACTAGGTGTATTAAATAGAAAGTCTTGTATTGAATGCTGCGCTGTATTTTTGCATCCATTGTATTTACCTATTAGATTATTATCAAATTCTAATTTTGATAACCAAGGCACTTTTCCTCTTTTCCTGTTCTTGCATGTGACTACAAGCACTGTTAGTGTCCCCAGTACGCTGCTGTCATTTATGCACAGGTCACATTTGCTTTGGTCCCCACAGCAGCCTTAGGGCTCTCCCAGATGGCCGATGACAGATGCCCACAATTGCTGTTGCCCTTGGTTGGAGCACAGTCCCTCCCTCTAGATAAAAAAACAAAAACATGTCCTTCCCAAGTTTCCCCCAATGTTCCACTTTTCCTGATTTTTGCTCATAATTTTTTTTTTCTCATCTGTCTTGTGTTACAGTCAGTATACCTACTGTACTGCCTTTACTTTGCGTATATATTACAATAGCTATTGGTTTTTTGAGCTATATCCCATTTTGGGTTTTTCCCAAAATCTTTCCTCTCCTCTCCTCCTGCACCATTCTTTGTCCTTGGCTTGATCCCATGTCCTCTGCTTCTTTTTTTTATCATGGAGCTGGATGCTTACCAAGGGTTTTAGCCACAATGAGGTGTTTTGGTGTCTTGTCACCGGGTTAAAAAACATGGCAGAGACTTGTATCTTGTCAGGCACATGTGGTATTGAATCATCTGTGTAATATTTTCAGTGAAACAATACATGTTGTGAAAGGGTCATATCAGTGTTTTCGCATGTTTTAGCCTGTTTTCTGTAAAATACATATTACAAGATGCCAAACAGTTAAAGATTTTTTAATACTTGTTTAAAATTATTAAAAATCTATTAAAAAAATCTGTAAAATTTGTTTGCTTTGAAAAGTATACAGTGTATAATGTTTTATGATAAATGATAAAATATAAAACATGCATTAACATGTTGTCCTTAAAAAGTAAAAACACCATAAAGAAAAATAGTAGTTCTCTGGTAAAACTAAAATTGCACAAATTCTGCTCTGTGTGGGTTATTTTTTCCTGTCTCCATATGACAGGGAATCCAGTCTGTCCGCCTGGCCATATGCTAGAGGACTCTTCAGTTTAAGAAACTCCACCTGGGGAAAGGAGATTACATTTTGTCATTCCTGTCTTTGGCCTACCTCAGCAGTGTTTATGCGGAGCACAGAACTACCTTTAAGTGAATGTGTCAAGGTTTTTGCTGAAGGAAGATTAAGTGCAAGGGCAGGGATTTATTCTAAAAGGGCATGGCCACTGGGTTTCTCCGATTATGGAACAGTTTGTGCTGAAATATGGTCTATATTTAGATTGCTTCTAGTTCCCTCCACCAAAGCAATGACAATTGAAAAGATGCCGTTTTGTAATTTATTCTATTATGTTATAGCACTTGCAATATTGTAATTCTTTGATTATGATTACATCCTACTAAATCTAATTACAGTTTACCAGTATTTTTTAAAAAATTATTATTTCTTCAGATAGAAAACATACTCCTTTGGTCTTCACAAACTAAACGTCGTAAAACACAGTATATAAAATAAAGTACACTTGTAAATTTTCATATAAAATACTAAAAAGTAACTAATGACAGGCTTCCACACTTAACACTACAATGAACACTACATCCCTAAAGCAGTAGGTTTTACTCCTCTGAGTGAGAAGTTGTCACTCAGAAACACATCCCTCCTCTTCTTCTGATCAATCTTTATGAGAACGGGGTCTTGCCTTTGGGGTCAAGAAGAGGGGCTTTGCTACCTCACATCGTTCTTTTGTTAAATTTTGACATACACTTTATATGTGGTGGTCACCGCTGACAGAAAGGCATCACGTCGTAATCCTACACGTAAACACGACGACAACTGCCAGTATCTCATCAAACCTAATTCATAATGTATGGCAGATTCAGCATCACTGAAAAAAAGTTAATTTTGATTGTTCTTTTAAAGAAAATGCTTTAAACATTGTATTATTCATTTGTCTAGTGATCATCTAATGGATTTTTAATATTTAGTAAGCCTGTTGGATTGGTTGAGTAGCCTGTATTGGCAAGTCCTCTACAATACTTAGCCAAAGAGCTGCCATTCAGGGCTGTCTGGTCTGGTCCTGTGGAGCCTCCCAACACATCAGAGAAGGTGACAGCTGATTGGCTTCTCCACCTTCTATCTGGAAGCTAGACTAGACAGACAACTTGGATTACGCACACTTAGCTCGAGCAGGTGTGTGTGTTTATGTATGTGTGTGTGCGTGCGTGTTCAAAATGAGCATGCTTGAGAAATCCTGTACTACTTCTGAAAGCTATAGTGTGTGCATGTCCTCAGATACCAGTGGTCTAATTAAAGAGCTGGCATGTCAGAAACCTGCTCTCCCTCTTTGTTTAACATTGAATCTAATCTCCTGCTATACAGTGGTGTGTGTGTGTGGGTGTGTGTTATCTGGTGATAGTAGCTGTGAGGTGTGTAGAAGATGGATGCCAAACCAGTACAGACATTTGTTGGGAACCTGGCCAAGCTACCCCAAAAGAGTGTGTGTGTGTGTGTGTGTGTGTGTGTGTGTGTGTGTGTGTATTTACATGGTTGTGCATTTTCACATGAATTACCCTTGCTACTGGGGCTTCACAGCATTGTTGTGTTGCCATTATTTTCATCCATATTCTCTGGCTTTAAGTGTGAGTTAGCATCACATGTGGTGCACTAAAACATTTACTGTTGTGTACTATGGTAAAACAACTTCACTAAATGTTGCCATATTCATTATTTTTAATATCATTCTTGCTCAACACCAGATTGAACTGGAATTATCCAGAAGCTACAGCCTATCCCAACCACCCACTTCATTTTTATAATCTACTGCATGTCACCTATTCAGTTCATGCGGACACTAGCTTGAGTGACTTGAACAAGTGTTCAAGCTAAAATGTTGTTTGGTTAGTGAAGTTCAGAGGAGGAATCCAGTAGAATGCATGCAAAATTCTCAACAAAATTCAAATAACTTTACACCATATAAACTCTTTAATACCCATTTTATAAACACACACTTATTTTGGTTGACTGGTCAAACGTTGACTGCAGATGTGTTATAGTTTTATTATTTCAGGGCTTATTCTTATACAATAGTCTACAGTACATGGTCTATAAAAGTGTGTGTCACTGCCTTCATGTTACGCACAGCCATACGCACATACTCTGTGTCGTTCCCCCATGTTCCCAGTACCAGCTGAGTCCAAGGGAAATGTAGAGACTAAAAATATGCACCCTCTTAACAGCTCCCACTCACTTACCTAACAGAGTGAATCACTACATTGTATGAGTGGACCATTTGCAAATGACCTTGTCACAGAGATCTGACACAAAATACCACTCATGCTGTGGGATTACAGTATGTATGTCAACACGGTTGTGTCTATATGGTATGCTACAGTGTGTATAGTGTGCATGTGTCTGTGTGTGTTGCTCTGAGGGTCATGGCTTGTGTTTCTGAATACAGCTGTGTGCCTCTGCGTGTGTCTCAGTTATGTGCATTTATACTTCATTGAGTCCTCCAGGTGAGTCATGCTTCTCCTTGGGCTCATTTTCCTAATAAAGAGCTCTTTATCATCCTTATTGCAAATGCACCACAGAGAGAAACATGGTCACACAACTAAGAAAGGCTTTTACTTATAAGTTGGTCATTTAATTAATTTGTTTACCAATTTATAAGCACACATGATCATCATTTCCACATCAAGAAACACCTGTCTATTGCAGATATTATCAGTTATTATTAAATTATAATATTGATTAATCGATTCGTTTTTTTTGTCAGTAAAATGTGAGAAAATAGTGAAAAATGCGCATTGTAAGTTTTATAATTTGTGACTTGTCATCTTCAACCAACACTCCTAAACCCAGAGGATTTTCAGTTACTGTCACATAAGACAAAGGAAAGCAAATCATCATATTGGAGAAGGTGCAACCTGAGAAACTTCTGTCAATTTTGCTCGCAAAAATGACTGAAACGATTAATCAATTAATAAAATAATTGCAGATTCATTTTCTGTTGATCAACCAATCAATTAATTGACTTATAGTCGCTTCAGCTCTAACATATACTACCTGACCCCAAATAGTAGTCCTCTGCAAGATCCTGTGTTGTGCCACCACAGCTATAGCGTCCAGCTTCTTCTGCCTGCTCCCTTTTTGGATTTTTGTACCTCCACTGACTGCTGTCGACCTCTGCCTTGAATCAAGACAAAGTATACCTAGATTTAGTACCCAGAGCAGCAACAGTATGCAGAATGTAACCTATTACTGCTAAACAGGAAATTATTTTGTCCTTACCCTTCCTCCACCCTTAGGATCGTTGGGCCGACTATAGTTATTACAACTAATTTTAACAGCTGGAATCAGGACTGTCAGATTTTACAGTTGTAAGGTGTAAGAAGAAAACTGGCTGAACATGGTATATATTATCCTGTATTATAGGTCATCCACGTTTTAGCTCAGAGATCAATACATCTTATGTCATAAGACTGAAATCAGCCTCACTCGGCTCTTACAGAGTTCACTCACCTCCAGCTCTCTGCAGACTTTACAGTCTGTGTTGCCCTCATTTCCTCATCCACCATTTCCATAAAATGTGCCTTTTTGTCCATTTCTTTGCCTTCTCTGCACAAATTGCAGCATAATTGAGGTGCAATTTGTGCGGAAAAGGTTCAAATTCATATTTTCACTGGATGTGCGGGGTTGCCTAGCAACGCAACTGTAATTGTAGTCCACCTATCGTTCAGTTCAGTGCTCATTTTGACTGTCAAGACTAAATAGAACTGCAGGTGTTGGCGTTTTGTGTTGGGTGGCTTGTCGTTGTAAATAATCGTCTAAATTTATTGCACTTAGACACACTAGTCACTCAGTAAATATATCAATATATTGTAGTGACAATTAGAAACAAAATATTATTACTCATATTCCTCCACGGTCCAGTTTTCCATGTCAGGCCGAGTGCTCTATCTGCTCTCATCTGTTGTCGACGTAATGGAACAGTGATAACAGGTGTTGTGGCGAGGGAACTCATCTTGACTTTAGTGTCTGGATGCCATTTTTAAAAGGGCATATGCCGAAACATCCCAATAACAGCTGCCTTGCGTCCACCTTCTTAAGACATCTGGATTAGACCGGCTTGTTCCAGGAAGTTTCCCAGGTCGCAGACCAGAAAGAGCTGCAGAAGTTCACAGGTTCAGGTTCAGGTGGATTAATAGCCCGAAGGGGTGTTGGATTTGTTCTGTCTTAATGTGTCCAAACAGAGGACTTCGTTCTCTGTAATATATTCTTGGGCCACCTTGTAGTTGTGTGTGACTATTATGGATTCAACAGGCTTTGATTGTATGGAGACAAATGGGCAGAGTGTACAGTTAAGGAACAAAAAAAACATTACTTAGCCACTCAGCCTTTATAGTGTAATAGGTATACAGTTGCAGGGAATTAAGTGCAGCTATATATAGAGCAATGCCATGCTGTACTGTGTCCCATTGAGAAAATGATCCACATGATGACAAGTGATTTTATCATATAATTAATGGGATTTAAAAATGGAACAAGATGTGTTTACAAAATTGAACATAAGTCAAAATGAAACGCTCCTCCGCTGCACCTTTGTAGAACACCTGTTCATTTTATAACAATTTTATATGTAAATTTGTATGTTCCTGGAGAAAACCTGATATTTACAAAACTCTTGGATAGTGTATTATTCCAAATAACTCTTTTACACTCCACAGTGGCAAAGCTTCTCCTGCAGCAGCCCCTCATTTGTCAAAGCTCAGCGATAAACAAGTTCGCCCCAAGTGTGAAACCAGAGCACATCAAGGCAGGTAGCACATCATACAGATGGGCAGAACAGCTTGCTGGAAACAGCCAGAACAGGTTGCCAGTTTTATAGCTGCCTGTCAGCCCAGTACCCACCTGGTTGGACAGTTAGCCTCTATCCACCATCCCGCATTGGCAGATTAGCATCAAGAAGAACTTCATGGAAACACTGAAAAAGAAGTAGTGGTAGCTGATGTAACAGTTACAGAGGACTAGGACACTCACAGGGTAATGTCTTTAATTAGTGGCTATAACTTCTTGTTTTCTTTTCATGACAATTTTACACACTGTCTCAGCTATTGTAAACCATAGCATAAGACATAAAGACTAAAAGCCTAGACTAAAGGTATGTACACTATCTTCTATAGAAACAAGACTAAGAGTCTTCAGCCATGCTAGCGGTACTTAGGCACAGAGGTGCTTTGAGCTAAATGCTAACATCAGCATGCTAACATACTCACAATGACAATGCTAACATGTAGGCTGGTATAATGTTTACCATATTAACCATGTAGTTTAGCATGTTAGCATGCTCACATTTGCTAATTAGCACTAAATACAAAGTACAGCTGAGGCTGATGGGAATGTCGTTAGTTTTTCAGGTATTTGATCATAAAAATAAAAATTAAAAATTTGGCCTGATGATGCTAAAAGAAAAGTGAACGTATCACCATTGTTATTCACCCTGAGGGGGGTTTGAATGCCTGAACCAGATTTCATGCAATAGCTGTTGAGATATTTCAGTCGGGACCAAAGTGGTGGACCGACCAACCAACCAACATTGCCAGCCATAGAGCCGTGCTGCTAGCATGGCTAAAAAACAATAAAGGTCCTGCACACCCACTCAAGTGATTTCATTTATTTTGGATTATTAGAGTTCTTCTCAGGAGTGTGAGTGCAAACTGTGTGATTGACATCCTCCTGTTAGCTTTATTGCACCTGCCCATGTGGGACAAATTACACCTTTATTATTATTGGTGCATGGAGTCCGGTGCCCTCATGTAATGCCAAGCATACCAGCATGCCAGGATAAGTGAAACACCTGGGCTGGTGTGCAGGGTCTTTAAAGACAATCTTGTAAGTGGCTCCCGTCCTCTTAGCACATGGTGCCCTAATGAGCCCTACCAAATCAGTCAGGACACTAAAACTGTGCCTTAAATATAGTTTTGGCAGTCATTTGACTGTCTACCAAAAACTTGGCTCAGCAAGGGACTGGTAAAGAACCATATACATATCAAAGAGCAAAATGAATTATTCCTCATTAATGTTCTCCATGTGGAGAACATTAAACTGTAGCTACAAGTGAGTCCCTTGATAGGGTGGTTTATGAGGTTGACAAGTCATTTCCATTCAGCTGTCTCAGGTCATAAAGCTAATATGTTTAGCACGCTGTTGGAAGGGAAAGTTAGTAGAGTGTTACACAAAGAGATGAGATTTACCGACAGCAGATATAAAAAATAATTGTCTTGTTTGACTGATGTCAACAATCATTAGTAGCAATCCATTAACAAGATGCAGATGCAGGGCTGCGGAGTCATGATAATAGCACCAAGTGTGATGTTTTCTTGGTCAGGTGGAGTTGTAGGGTCAGGGGGCGGATGCACAAAATCAGTGTCTATTGGAATAACCCTATTTTAAACACGCGCCTCGTAGTACCTTGTGTCATGCAAATTTTTTATGATTTCAACTTTATAAGGGGCTTCAGGTCCGAGAGAGAAGAGAGTGCATAAAGCAGCATTTATGATCTGTGCTTAATATTCTTGGCTTTGATGTAGTCTTTCCTCATTCAGGACCAACAGCCAGACAGGCTGATGAGTGCTAGTATTTAAAGAGCTGCTGGGGCCAGATAGCTTCACCACTAACAGGACAGCACAGCAGATACTGCATTTACAGATAAAAGTACTGAGTTTCTGATGCTTGAGCTCCTATCAGAGCTTCCTGTATCATGAAACTGTTCGACAAGCAAAATAGCTCCATGATACATAGAGATCCTACTGCCTGCTCGCTGGGATTCATCTCCAACCACAGGGTCTGCCGACTGAGCTAATGTCTCCTGCATGGATAATGCTACCAGTAAGTAACTCATACCGCTTCGCTGTACGTCAAAAAATCAGAACAAGATGTTCTAGAGACTTTCTACAAGCCATTATGATTCACATATGATTTTGCAGTGGCAGAGTGCAAAATAAATGAACTTCTGGAGTGACTTGTACACTGTATGTACTTTTTTGAGCATGTTTTTCTGGTAGTATTTAGATATTTATAGTGTGTCAGTCCCTCTGCTTAATTGCTCATTATCACTCTCAATTAAGTCCTATTTTCTCTATAAGCACAGTACAGTTAATTATCCTTTGTCATGTATTTATTTGTGTTTTATTTTGTCATTCAGTCTTCATAAATGTTTAATTTCTTTTATGCAGTCCAGTTGTGCTCTTGAATTCTTTGTTTCTTTTATTCTTTAAAAGATTATAGGGTCTCACCTGCACAGAATGGAATTATTTTTACTTTTTGAAGATGTCCATCACCAGAAAGTGTGTGACCAATAACAAAAATCCTGCAGACTGTCAATCACTTGTTCTCTCTTCGGTCATAAAGGGAGTTTATGGCTTTCTGGAGAGCAAGAACTTTGTTGTTAACAGTTCATTATAAACAAAAAATGCATCAGTTCCTGTGTGACTCTACAATTTCATGCCAGTATACCATCCAGTACATCACAAATCTAAATAGGCCATTTTGAAGGACGTTAAGCTAAATACTTTGAATGACACTGTGTAGGGGTCAATCGCTACACTGGTGAAAATTAAAAGTTAATTTATTACAATGAAAAAATAGCTGCAATAACTTTATGTGAAGGGTTTTCACTCTAACTAGCAACTAAATGCACTTTTAGTTGCAGGTTGCAGGTGCCACAGCTTGTTCAGTGTCCAGTAATTTCAGCCATTTGGTCCGTAGCAAGGGACTGGGCAGTTCCCAGCTGCTCACTCAGAGGCCAGACAGACAGAGAAGCCCTGGCTGTAGTATAGAGTGCCAGCGGAAACCAGCAGCTGCTGGCCGGCCGGCCGGCAACCTCTTTAAAGTTGTTTTGTAATGGGGCTGTCAGGTGCCAACTCCAGCTGACCACATAAAGATGAGTGAGTGGAGCAGCTTGGGTGGTTCCAGTGTGATGGAGGGTTTATACCTCGACTAGTGGCATCAGTGTACAGTATTAGACATTAGTCAACACAAGCATCTGAACAGTGCTTTATGAATGAAACCAGTATCAGTTTTTTAAACCATCAGCCTGAAGAGAATGCACATTCAACATTTAGTTAAATAACCATCTATCCATCATTGAGAAGTCACAAATAAAAAATGTTACGTGAAAGCAAAGTAGGCAGGCACATCAACACAGAATTACTAGTAAAGTATACTTTATGTTGCTAATTCGATTTAACTTATCCTATATGATATGACATCTGGGACAATTTTCTTTTGACTTGACTTCTGCAAAAACTACATGCCTACGTAAGGCCATATACCACCAGGATCTGACATATGTCTACAGTATGTTTCAAAATGTAAGGTCAGATATTCATACTGTATGTGCTAGCAAGCTATTTTAACACCTGCTGTTATCAGGTTTGTTTTTGGCCTAAAATCTTGTCAATCTAGAAAATCATGGTATTAATTTTGTTGTTTATTTTTTCTTTTTAGGGGACAGTGCATAATAATCAACATTGTTATATTAAAAACATCATTGTTAATATGCTTACTTCAACAGCTAATTTGCAATAATCCCAAAACACTCTAAAAAGAGATAAAACAGATAAAACATTACATAAAACACATTACAAGACAGTCTCAAAAGATGAGTAAAGGAACTTCCGGTAGTTTTACCGTGCATTTCATCCCTGAATAGAGGGACCTTGTCGATGCAAACCATCTTAAAGTGAGTTAGACAGCCCACACCTCCCTCTCACTGACCCTGTCTGCTGTCTACTCATCAATACCGTTCTGAGACGGCAGACCATTTACTGACAAAAGACTTTAGAGGCAAGAGCAAAAAGTCTGAGCACTTATCCTGCAGCTGTCTGACAGAAGTGAGACACAGTTGGTACCTCAGACAGCCAGAGAGCAGCAGCAGATTTCTGCCTCAGCCTGGGGCTTGTTTGGGCAGGAAAACAATCAATGCGTCAAGATAAAAAAATTATGTGTACCTGCATTCATTGGTACGTGGTGAACAGTAATGAATAAGAGTAAACAGGTGGACAAAAATAGTACTGGCCCAGTTAAAGTAGTGCTGAAAGGATTAGTTAATTAATCAGTTCATCAACCGAAAATGTAATTTCTTTGGACTGTTGGGTGGACAGGCACTTGAATAATGATAGACTTTTACTGCATTTAATTCTAATCAATTAATAAATCTAGGAATTGAAAAACAGATTCATTAGATTTGATGCATTATACAAAAAAACCCCACTAAAAAATATTTAAAAAGATAATTGAATTTGCCAATTAATAATTACATTTCCTGGCTTTACATTGTGAATTAATAATAAATGAATTAATCAGAAGACCAGCTCACAGAGCAGAGTCTGGTCCTTCAAACACATTGGTGAACCTTATATTTGGAACTCATCGTCGCACTTCCTTCATTGTTTCCAACCCACTCACCAGAGGAAAACATCATTATTGGATGATTCTGCAAAGCCAGGATTTTGTTCATTGCCAACATTTTTCCAATTATATTGTGATGACTAACATAATCACTGTCTTGATTATGTGCAGAGGCATCGTTTTTTGATTAAATGAAGCGCTACATTTACAAAGCACAGGACTTTGACGCCAGAGACCAAGGTTTACATCCTGAGTCCCATCTGTAATTTGGTTTCGGCAACAAAAAAAGCACTTTGGTTAAGGTTAGGAAAAGATCCTGGTTTTGGTTAAACGTTAATAAAGACGTTGTGTCTCGTACTTGAAGTCACTGTGGACTTTTTCTGTATTAAACCAAGACCATGATCTCTCCCTAACGTTAACCAAAGTGCTTTTGTTGTGTAAATAAAGTGTTCAATAAAGCTGTAGTCACTACGAGCACATATTGTATAGCAAGATCAGATATTTTGGCAGAAAACTAATGAAATACGTCAGTGAACATTTTGTGACATGCCAGATACATTAACCAACAACATTTCCCCTTTATGTTACTAGAAAACGTAATCCGGCCGGCATCACATCTCCTTTAAAACATATTTGCTGTTGCAGATTACAATTTTTGTAAATAAACGTAATCTCTAGGAGACAGGGTTGTTATATTCTTATGATTAAGTGTTGCTGAACCTGTCAAACTTACATTTAAATGCGTATTGTATTGTGAGGAAAAAAGAGGGCATCATAGCACCTCTGTCAGGGACCGCGTGGTTTTGTTGGACTGTCCCGGGTCAAACTCCAGTCCGTCCCTGGCTTTTGGAAATGTTGATGGCCATTTTTCACTATTTTCTGACACGTTGTATGTTTTAGGCATGTGTTTGTTTTGGTCAAGGTTAGGGTGAACACATCACCATCTTCACCGGCAGTTACTCTTGTTCCTATCCACTGCCAGACTGAAGTAAAACATCATTCAAATAATCATGGTGATTGGCTGCAGCTTTGAAGTCCATGCTGCTAGTCGGAGGCTGATTGAATTCCAGTGAACACATTTCCATTCCACTTTCATCTCTCCACCAGTCAAATTGAATTTTTAGAACAGCAAAGACTTTACAAATGATGGTTTCTGTCTGGTGGGGGGTGCATTCAGCGAGGCGGAGGATAATATGTCCAACACCATGAGGACTTAATTGATGCCATTATCATATGAACAGCACCAAAACAAAGAATTCAGTTAGACTTTGGGTGACATTTCCACATTCACAGCAGAGCATGCGTTTATCTGCAGCTTGATTTATGCTGTCAGTCTACCACAATCGCTCAGCCATTACAGGTATTAAGGCTGTGTGCTCTCACAAAGAAGCATGTCGCTTTGTGTACCCCGGGAATCGGCTTTTATTATCTGATAAATAGAGAGAAGCTGGAACAAGATACTTATCCACCGACCGTACATGCCTCTGTAATGCTGTGATGTGTGCCAGAGATAGGCCTTTCTTATCAGATAACGGTTGTCTAAGGGCCAGGTTATACTAGAAAAGAAGTGGTTTGTGCGACGTGTTGTCAGAAATCAAAAGTGTTCATACCTTCTGGAGTGTACTGTCCCCATTAATTCAAGCCCTCTTGTGAGATGTCAAAGATTTTCAACACGTGCCTTTGGACGTATTGAATTTTGTACATGCTGACAGTGAACACTCTTTTCAAAAGATAAATCCTAATGATAAGCATCCCTTGTATGCCTATGAAATCTCTCTGTTTGGTACCATGAAATATCAAGCACTATAATGGTAGTGCACATAAAATTACAGTTTGAATCACACTAAAGAAAAAGCCCAGCACTACTCTGCTCTGAATGGAGTCATGCTGCTCTGTTGCCCCCCAGTGGAGGCTTTAACAACATACATGCCACACATTTTGAATGAAATATGTTACATGGGGACGATATTGCTTCTGGTTCACATACATTTTCAACACTTATGATTAATGGCCTCAATGATCTTTTTCTTTCTCCAGATATGAAGCGTCCAAAGAGCCCCGACTGGCTGGACAGTAGCCCTCCTCCCAAGAGTCAGGAGGAGGGGGAGGAGGAGGAGGATGAGGAGGAGAGGAGGGTGGCGGCAGGGCACAGGGCCAAACGAGAGCGCCGTCAAGGCAGCAGCAGTGCCACTATGTGCCAGGTGTGTCGCATACAGCTGAACTCCAGCGCCCAGGCCCAGATCCACTACAGAGGGAAGACGCACCAGAGGAGGCTGCGCCGACTGGCAAAGGTGGTCAGCACAGGTTGGTGATGCACTAATTTTATACTATTACTTAATACTAATTGCAGTTACCTGTGCAAAAGTTGAGTTACCTGCTGTGGCCGTCACTATAAATGTATCCGACTAAAGCTGCCTCAGTTTATCACATCTCTTCTCAAATTTAAAATTACTGTTCATTAGATCCCAGGACTGACTAACTCTAGACACCTCAGAGTAAAAACTGAACTGGGAAGACTACTTTCCAGTACTTTACACCATATAAATTGACTTTAAAACTTGTCTCATCCCATGTTTGAATTTTAGAGAGGTCTGTGATTGTTCCTGATGCTGTTTGTATGTGCTTGTGTGACTGGCTGGGTTTTGTTGTGTGTCTTACCTCTGTACTAGTTTCTTCTGCTGTATTATGGTTTCTCTCTCAAAAGAGGCCACTTTATATTGTATATAGGTACACCTATACAGTCTAATGCAACCCAGTCCAATCCTACTTTCCGAGAGGTGTTAATTCAACTATATGTTTATGACTGAGGTAGTAAGTGGTGATGTTGTAGCCTACTGGACTGCATTATATTGAAATGTGTTTCTACATAATGCAGTCTAGTTCAGCACCACTAAATTAATTCCTCTGTGTCACTTAAAACTGAATATTATCATCTTTGTAAAGGTAGAATTTATGGCTGATTGAATTCGATTTTACATGTGTACCTAATAAAGTGGCTAGTAAGTGTGTGTGTGTGTGTGTGTGTGTGTGTGTGTGTGTGTGTATCACTGTATATATACAGTATACTATTGATTATCACGGGATAGACAGCATATAAAATGAACCTTACAACACTCTGCAGTAAGTTCTAGTTTAGGGAAGCTCATGATGCCAGGTTTTTCCTGAAAATGTCAAAATGATTATTCAGTTTTACCGTTGTTTGACGAAACCAGCAGAATTGTGTTCCTAGCAGCAAGGAAAAGGCTCCAAAACTGTATTTAGGGATCCCAACTCAAGGCACACTTACTAGCTTTTTCCGGAGTTTTCAAACATATCACACGGTCTTAAGATAAGTAGATGGAATTTTCTCAGTTGTCATGGAGATGGATCTGTTGACATGGGAGCTCAGTAGCCGTTATGATTTCATCCATAGCGCTTTGTTGCTGATGAAGACTGTGTGATACAGTTGAAAGCTCTAGAAAAGGCTGATGAATAATGAACTCTATGGTCATTTTTGAGGCTGTAGTTTACAAAGTTTTTAAATTCTGTACTTCAAAAGTGAGTCATATTAAGATGAATTTCGAACAAGAATATTGACAAGCTTAAGCAGACAGTCTCCATTTCTAAATGACTTTTCAAGGCAAATGAAGACATCTTACAAAGACAGAAAGAGGCCAGGAAGTCCCTACATGAATGGACCTTTCCCACCACAGACATTTTGACTTGTCAAAGGAGAAGCAGGTGTAACTAATCACATTAATGATGGCTCCATTACATTTAAGTGCCCCAGTAAGCCATGCCAGTGAGACGTCGTGCGCATTACCAGAACCCTGGAACTGGAGCACCTAAATGGAACAGAGCCATCATTTATGTTATTAATTACACCTGTGCTTTTCATCCAAGCTAAAATGTCATGCTGTGAAAAAAGTCAAACATTGCAACATTATGTAATAAAGAAGCTGAAGAATCGTGACAAAGCAACACTTATTACTGGAGAGGAACATCATGTAGAGCCTCACCAACATTGACTGAAAGACTCATAACTTTATATTTGCTTGACAACACTACAAACTGCCTCAAAATGACCGTAGTTTAATCAACAAGTCTTACAGTCTGAACAAAAACAGAACATTATGAACTTCTTCAAATTGATATTTACTGCAGGGCTGCTGTTATTGTCAGTGGTTCTGTTATTTTGTCGTCCGCAGTATTTTAATCAATTTTTCCTCCATAGAGGGTCTGTTTACAAGTGGTAGGAACTGCTTTGTTTCTGAGCCTCATGCTTCTTGGGGCCAGAGTTTGACATCAAGGAAATTTACCCAATGCTTTTCTAACATTATAAGTGTTGTTAGATGTCACAGTGCAGGTACTGGGTCTGGCTTTTACACTGCAGTGGGTTTTTCTGCTGCATAGAAAAGATGCTTTTCCAACTAAATGCTACATTAAAAAAGCAAAAATAAAAGGACCGCAACCTGTCAGATAAGCTTTGTTTCTCCTTGGCACTGACTCTGCAAGTTCTGCAAACACAGGCTTTCCAGTATAAGTTGTGCTGTTTGGTGTTTTTGGCAATTAAAAAAAATGTGGAGAAATCAGCAGACTTGGAAATTGTACCCTGATACCTAATACACCTTGCTTAGTCAGGTGTTTATTCATTTTGACTTGCCGTATACTCTCTCTAAATGTTCGCATCTGCAAACCATGAGGAGGTGTTATGCATTTAGTATATATTTACTATTCCAGAAGAGCCCCTCGCCATCTCCAAGCATTTTCTGCACACCTGTTTTGACGACGGGCCATTAATCACCTTCACTCACCGCCACCTGTGTCACTCCGCCACGCTGGCCAACTTGATCAATCAGCACTCCGAAAAAAAGCCTCTAATGAACAACTGGCCAATAAAGATGGCACTTTTTTAATGTTGATTTATTGAGGCTGTCTCTCTGTGTGTAGGCTTACCGCACATGTTTAGCTGTTCCAAACTAACACAGCGCATTCAATTAATACTATATCCATTGTTTAATGTCTCCCTCACTTCAACCTCATTTTGTTATCATCAGAATGTTATTGACTTTTTCTGTGTCAGATAATAGCCTTTGCAGATCATCATTCATACTTAAAAGTGTGAGACTGATCCAGAGCATGAGAGCAGAATTGGTGTGTGTGTGTGTGTGTGTGTGCATGGTCCCCATTCTTGGGCTCTGTCTATCTACCTATTGTATTTTTGACTTTCCAGTATCCAGCAACAAACTTTTAGTTGCTGACTCACTGATCAGGAGCTCTGATGTTAGCTGCAGTAACTTTTATGGAAATCTGAGCCAATGACCAATTTTTGTCCCGCTTTTTGGTGCGGAAACAGACACTTAACTGTAAATGTTACCCACTTTCTAGCAGGTGAAAATAAGCAACTGGTGACTCCATATGGGAAGAGACACATGGCTGTCTGCATCCTCCTCGGGCTTCCAGAGGGAGTTAGCAGAAACAAGAGCTGTGTCTGAAATCACTCTGACACTTTTGAATGTGACCTCCATTCTGCTCCAGTTTGCTGGCAAGACAGCAGGGAGAGATTTGTTCTTTCAGATGAAATGCTTCCCTTACTGACACATTTCTCTAAAACAGTCTTTCCCAAACTTAGGGTCACGACCCAAAATCGGTCGCAGACCCGTTTTTATTGGGTCACCAATTTGCAGAGTAAAATGCAATGGTGCTATGATATGTGAATTCATTTTCCTAATTAAAATAGAAGAAGAGCGTTCTTTTTTGCTATGCATGGTCTGTGCAGCTCAGATGCTGTGTGCTATGAACTTACTCATAGAACTGGAGTTACATCCAGTCACTACTGTTTTTTTTTATTTTGCTATGCTGGTTGCTGGTCCCTGGGCAGCAAAGTGCATTTGTACGTTTGTATTAACCTAGTTAAATGTCAGTTTTCATGCCGGACAAATGTCATAAATTTCACGTGTGTGTGTGTGTGTGTGTGTGTGTGTGTGTGGTGGTGACAAGTGAGAGTGGTGATTTTAATGATAATATCCTCTCTGTAATCTACAAGGCATTCATGGTTTGTTGTGTTCTTTATTAGTAGTTTATAAATGTAGATGTTATAGCAATTCATGATATATTTTTATAAGTTTGAGTCCCGGCTGGACACCAAATTTCTCTTTTGGGTCTCGAGCTGAAAAGTTTTGGGAACCCTTGCTCTAAAACTCTAAAAATTGTGTACGAAATACTTCCCTACCATAATGAACATTCTACAGTATTATATATACAGAATTTACTCCTCGGCGTACTGCAAACAAAGGGGTGTTAACATATTTAGAGTTACAGCAACAATCACCACAACTGCAACTGTTTTAAAATATATGTTTCCACTTTGATGTATTGCAAAAAATAATCATTAAATATTCATTGCATGCTTTTCCTAATGTGCCACACGTGCTGAGATTAGACGTGTACATCAACAGCATCAGCAGTGACAGAGTTCAAACACCCGACCTGCTGCGGGCCACAGTGTCAGAGCTATATCTCATCCACTAATTGATTGTTAAGATGAGACTCACTCATGGGCAGCTTGTGTCAGTTCCTCAGGGTGAAGGGCCTCTCATTTCCCCACACAGGGCACAGAGTGATTTCACACCTGTCATGTTTGAATCAGCTAAATGAACCCTACAGCGTTTGACCTCTTTTGTTTGGGTTGTTTTGAAATTGACAATAACACAGTCAAATTGAGCAGTGCACCAAACAACTGCCTGGCCTAAAAATAATCATGATGTTTATTTGGAGCAAAAAGTGCAACTAGACCACAGACAAGAAAATATCCTGTAAATTATCCTTTTAAAGACGCAGATTTCTTATTTCTGCCAGTGTCCTGTACTCCTTTGTCATATTTAGGCCTGCAGCTAATGTATTTTTAATTATTGATTCATCTAACCATTTCTTTCTCGAGCAATTGATATAGTTTGGTCTACAAAATGTGAGAGAATAATGAAAAATGCCCATCATAAGTGCCTGGAAATCCAAGGTGATGTCTTCAAATGTTTTGTTATGTCCGAACAGTCCAAAACTCAAAAGATATTCAGTTAATATTATATTTGTATATATATTTAAGTCTTTTAGCAGTATATTTAAATAAGGATGTACAGAAACACATATTTACATTAAAATCTGTATGTTAGATATTCCATTAACATTAGCACCAATATTAGTTTATGCTGTCCCACAGTGCTAGGTGGTGTATTATCAATCCATCTGAGCAATATGTTTTGCCTGGCAACAATACCGAACATCCTGAACATGATTATGCCTTACGTGTTTGCATTTTGTTTATCCGTGACCTTTATCAATGTACCAATAAAAGCCTTAAAGTTTCATATCTAACCAACAGAAAACCACCACAGATAAGTGAACTGCAGTGCAAGATAGAAGGATTTTTTTTTCCCATATAGAGCGCTAAGCATCCCTTAATATGGTAGCTGATATACAACATCATTTTGTCAAAACAATATGACTCATTACTGGATTCAACAACAGTTTTCAGGCAGAAAATGGCAGCCACGCCGATCTTCTGTTGAACCTTGTAAACAAATAGGAAGGAAGATTCACACACACATTCACACAAATGCCAGGTTTCATATGATGTCTCACAAGCCTATTCTCCCTGTTGCCTATTAGAGAAAAGGAGGACGAGCCAAGTCAATTAAGGTGACTGTTAGTATAAATCAGTCTGTGCTGCGATGAAACCAGCCTAATAATACCCATTCCCTTCCCACAGCTGAACTAGCATTCCCTTTATTTAGCCTCATGAAGTGATTGCCCAAATGAAAAGAGATTTTAATAGGGTTCTCAAAAGAGATTTTAATAGGGTTCTCAGTGGGCGCCTTTTGAAAAGGGAACGAACCAAAACACTTTCCACTTCCTGCACTCCACACTAAGCTTCTGGAGCACTGTGGAGTTGTTTCAGTTCAGGGGTTATGGTTTTCAAATTCTCGGTATGATGTGTGTTTGTGTATAGACTCACATGAAGTGATGTGTGTATTCTGCACACACAGGAGTAGTGTATGTGTGTTGCTTTTAAGGTACATTTGCACAAGTCAGCTTGAACTAAAGATACAAGCCTCTTTCAGACTCTTTCACCGCTTTACGTCGGTGTCACGTCTGAATAAGCACCCAAATCCCTTTTTACATCTAAGTCATGACCACCGGTTACTAGGCCGGACCTAGTAACCAGTGGTGGAAAGTAACTAAGTACAAGTATTGTACTTAAGGACAGTTATGCTTTAGTTAAGTAGTTACTTTTCCGATAAAGATTTTATATTCACAATATATAATAAGTTTATATTTGTGACCTGTTACAAAAAACTTTATCTAACTGGATCACATTTCAGAAGTCTATGAGTTCCAACAAAGAGACATTTCTCCTCTAAACTTCTCAGATGGTTTCATTTAGATAAAAGTTGGAGGCCCAGTGAGGTTAAATTTTTTCCGAGTCCGAACTGCATGCCATCAGATTAACATGAAGGCTGCAGCAGCACAAGGTTAAACATGCACACAGAGAGATAAAAACATATCTTATATCACCATCTAAGATCACTAAATCATCATTTCTTGTGCACTGTCTGGGTGGGAAGACAGTGAGGGATCATGTAACTCATACTGGCTGGTGTGTCCACAATTCTGTCCTTCCTTCCGTCTACATCCTCCCCAGGTCAACAGTGGAGGTTTTCACAGGTCCACCCCGTTCCTAGTAAGTGAGACCTGACCCAGGACCAGTGTCAAGCCAGGTCCAAATTATATGCAGTTTAATCAGGTCGGTTAGGATCCTGATCTATTACCACAGGTCTCAGGTCATTGTGTCAACATGTGTAATACTTGAGTTGTTCCAAGAGGACTTGCTTTCAGCTCTAAACACATGGATGGTGACGCTTCATGCTGCTGCCAGTGTTATGTAACTTTTGAAAGTACAAATGGCCGGGGTAAAAAAAAAAGACTTGTGAGAAAGGCTGTAACCTTAAGGGTGCGGCCCTAGTGACAAGCTTTTCACTGCTTTCCAAGCTTTTTCTTCTCCAACATGCATTATCCTTCTTTATCTTTATCACAAACAACTCACAGAGTTTGGTGGTTGGTTGGTCACTTTGGCTGCTGACGTGTGTTCTTTCTGACATGGCATTCAGTCATCTGAACAACTGGCACCATGATGTGACTTTATAAGAAGCTAAAATGCTCCTGTAGCTCTTTTCTTATTTTTGCTTTTCAACCAGTGGAATCGATGGGGTGCAAGTACCTTTTTATTCATCTCCAACAGGATTCAAAGAGGAGAAGAGAGAATAATGTACGTTGAAAGCGACTTTGAAAAAGAACAGTTGTAAGAACACAGAAACATTGGGAGAGATTTTCTTTTATTCTACTCCTCCCCTGTCTCTTCCCACATGTACTGTAGCTTCAAGACTTATCACATACATCTTAGAGAGACTGCAAGTAATTTGGTAATACCTTAGTGATGACATACTCTAATACTAACAAGCACAATGATGGTGTGATGGAGTTCCTAGTAGAAGTAAGTCAAAGGCAGCAGGTTTTGCTATGAGGTCCTGAATAGCGATTATCTTATATGCTTCTACAAATATTGAGAACACAAACATTTGCCCTAAATTTCCTGCGAGACCCATGAAGTGGTCAGTCTGAATGTCACAGTGTCACACAGTAAGAAATAAGGTCAAGCTTTGCTAAGATTTTTGTGGTGTGCTGCAGGCTTAGCACGATAAACTCCACCAGTTATAGCTAGAAACAGTGTTGTAGTGGTGTCTTGATAGGTGAATATGCATTTTTAATGCACAACTTTTACGTTTGGAGTATTTTTATATTGCAATATTGCTAATTTCAGGTTCTGAATGCTTCTGTCACCACTAATCAACCCAAACCCCTCCGATGCCACCGGTGTAACGTCCTTATCTAACGTTACGTCCATCAGCGTCTCCATCTAATCTAACTGTCGTCAGTGTCATCGTTGTCAGACAGGTTTCATATTCGCTTCATATTTATATTTGTGTGTACCCAATATGGAGCGACAGTAAGGGAAGTTTGTCTTTAAGACAGCGCTTGGTGCTGTTTTACAGGGGTGTTTATGTTGTCTGGAGGAGGTATTGACTTAAAGAATAAAGTCAGGGAACAAAAGTCTCTTGTGTGCAGTTAACACCACAGAGTACATGAAAGACTGTAACATCATTGCCTGCAGGCTTACTCTGCAAGATGTGCACTGATACGTATCTTTGGCTATTTTTAGTTAGTTATATGGTTGGCATACGCCCTATACCCGTGTATACACACCACTACACCTCTGGCTAAAACTCCAAGTTTCAGAGTAGCCTGGTGTAACTGTACTTGGATTTCCAGTCTTCTTTGAATGGATTTTTCAAAGTAAGACTGTTCAAACACACATCCTAAATCAAACCTGAAAAATAATGTTGGTCAGAGAGGTGACCTACAACATTTCCTGCACCGTTTATAACAATTTTTCCACTGAGAGGGAAAATTAAGCCTTTCTTCTTCCTTGAACAAAGCTTCCCCTCACTAATGGAAAATCTCTAAATTTCTCAAATAGAACCGCACTGCAGATTTACTTGGCTTAGTGTTTTTCTGAAGGTTGAATCGTTCCTCCTCCTGTATACCAACATACAGTAGATACATGGTATCACAAAAACAACCATGAAAGTGGTATGTCTGCAGGCACATGTGCACACACAGACACGCACACACATGCTGAAATATCCCGTGTGAGCTGTGAAATGGGACATTTATCAGCTTGAGTTTTGTGCTGCTTGGCCTCATTTCATATAGCAGAGGCAGCTTAGCAAAAGCAGTCAGTTTTAAGATGTCACTTAATCTGTCATCAACGGCCATTCTGCACCATTCTGTCTGAAGGCCTGTAGGAAGAAGTGTAAGCTGGAGACGGAGATGCAAAGGCAGAACAAAGATGGTGATGTTGGCTTGTTCACCATTTCCCAATTTTTTGACTCAGTGGCTGGCAGATATGGCACTTAACCCTCAGGAACTAATAGTGTTAAAGCAGACATCTATTTTACAGTATTCTCTGTTGGTGTCATCTACAGTCAGGGGCATCTCAAGGAGCTGTATCTGGATTTTAGACTCAAATAAAACAAGTAAATAGTTCCTTTTTGTTATTCTAGATGGCAGTGCATTTGGAGTTGTGTTTGTGAGTGAATATATTTGAATACTTGAAAACAAACATGACGAAGGCTGGATTAATCTTGGTAGCAAAAGTGTCACTTTTTGAGATTAAGATGTTTGGCAAGATAAAATAAGTAAATATTAGTATGTAGTTACATTTCTTATGTCTATTTGGAAATGTAGTTATTATAAAAACTATACCTATACATGCAATGTTCTGCAATACTGTTAAAGTGCAGGAAAAAAATGTTTTGGGGGAGTGAATTAGGTTGAGAGCAAAGAGGCTCTCTCTGTTTCTGTCTCCCTGTCCTTCCCTCACAATGTTTACCAAGTCAGTAATTTCCATAAGTAACATGGCGTGTCAATCATACACACATGCACAGTCCATATAGGTAAACAGAGGTATGCAATGTTTAGTAGGTCCAACGGCTAGATGAAAGCATGCTGTGTGTAGCCGACACAGTCGTTCTGCTCGAGGCCGCCTCCCTGCGCTGTCATTGCAGCACCCTGAAATCAAGTGCAAAACTGTCAGGATTTGTCAGTGTTGTGCTTCCACACCACACTTATTCAAGTGGACAAGGAGCCAGCAAGGAGCACACAGGAGCAGACACAAGCGACGTATGTGTGTGTGTGTGTCTGTGTCTGTGTCTGTGTGTGTGTGTCTTGTATGTGACATTTGAGGCCAGGGTTTCAGAGTACAGACTGTGAGAATAATTGTGTTTATTTGAAGTGATTATAGTGACTGTGGAATGAATAACAATGCATTGAAGGCCTGTCCCACCCCCCAGCAGTGCATACAAGCCTCTGTGTTGCTTCTACAAATATCCAGCTACGTGTTTCTGGAATGAGTCGAGTTTCAGATGCACTGAAACTCTTCCTCTCCTCCTCTTCAGCAACTAAAAGCACATAGCAGTGAATCTTAACCTTGTTAAGGTTAATGTATACTCCGTATAGAGGGGTTAATATTTAAGAACATATCCATAGTGAAAATGGGCACAAATTGTTTACCTGAAGGCTGTAAGGAGTACTCAGATCCTTTTACTGAAGTCAAATTTGTAATACCACAAAGCAAAAATGCACAAAAAAGCTACACTACACTACTACTACACTAAAATACACCATATATATATATATTAATACTCTAAGGGGCCATTTCACATAATGGTTACTCAGATTATTATTATTGATGCATTCACATAAGAACCAGGATATTTTTACATACTGTACTTAAAATTTTACAAAAGTAGTTTTGTCTCTAAAAATGCATCATATTTTATAAACATTACATTTTGTAAATTTTTATGCCTTTGTTGGAGAGCTGACAGGGAATGAAGGGAGAGAGGTCAAGAACAACATGCAACAAAGGTCCCCAGTCGGACTTGAACCAGGGACGTTGCGATTCATGTCAGCACCTTTACCCCTATAGGCCACGAGGGTACTCCATGTACATTTAATCTTAATCTGCAAGGTAACTATTAATTAGTTGGAATAGCTGTTAAACTGAATTTAGTGTTGTAAATGTACAATATTTCTCTTTGAAGTGTAGTGGAGTAAATATAATGTAGTATAAAGTCAAATTTATATTTAAATACAGAATAATAATGATACTTAGTTACTTTCCACCACTGCCTACTGGATATAATGAAAGGACTCCCCACAATGATGTATCAGATTTTGAGAAATGAGCCAGTGAAGCTTTGAGTTGTTGATTAACTGCTATAAAGCCAAGCATCTTTTCTACTGCTGTATATGAATAAAAAAACACAACCCTTAAACAACATTTCTACTGTACAAGTAAAAACTGTAGCTGGTACAGATCAACTAGAAAGACTTTTAATATGGTAATATGGTAATATCACGCATCAGATAATTTCCCAATGGTAATGCCAAGACCATTCCTGTGGTTAATACATTGCAACTCAAAGAGCCATTTAAGGTAAATATCACACGAAAAGCTGTAAAATGATTTATTCAGCTATAAAATGGCTTGTTAGCATTGTGGTGGAGTGTGACGGGGCAACACAGAACCCAGAATCAATCTGCTCTGCAGTGTACAGAGTAGCAGAGTAATCATCGTAAGATTAGTCAGGAAAATGAGCACGCTATTAGATAAACAATAATGTCTCCCACCTGCTCATTAAAATAAACACTCTCATAGAGCTACACGCTGTTGGTTGCTTAATCTCAAATAGTTTAAGTGAGTGTGAAAAGAGCTGCACTATCAATCTGCTAAACTTCCATGATTTAGATTTTTGTAACACGCTACAGAGTGTATCAAAAGATCAATGCAAATGAATTATGCCTTTGCATAAGAAATGCAATATATTTGCATGGCTACCCGTTATTCTCTCCTAATACTTACTTCCACCCTTTTTCACCCTGCACTTTGCAAAATGCTCTTCATAGTATCAATAATGGCAAATATAGATCATTCTTGGTTAAAGAAATTCTTTAATTCTTTAAGGAGTATGAACGTGTGATTTCTGTGAGTTGGCTATAGACTTATGAGATTTACATGTTCATAACTGCCTCTCAAACTTGGGATCTATTCTCCCTCACTGTCACTCAGAATCACTTCCCTCACTATTAATGAGAAAGACTCGATTCCTTTAGACCATAAGATATTGCTGTGTGCAATTGTCCTCACAAGTAGCCTAACTGAACAAATGGAAAATCACAGTTTAGGAATATTTATAAAAAGTACACCTTTGAACCATTAATAATGCTTCTTTAGAGATTCATGCACATGCTTGTATTTTCCCAACAAGTTAGCTTGATTTAAAGGTGTTAAAATGAGACTGTCATTTTGAAAAAAGAAATAAGACATTTTGGTATTACAAATGAAAAGCTATATTAATAAGAAATAAAACACGCCTTTGCTCAATTCAATACACTCTGGGGTTTTGCTCCTACAGCCTCACTTGGTCTGGTATGACCAGTAGCTTATGGTGGCTAATGTTAGCTGTTAGTCGTGTAAAGGCCTTTACACACTGGGGACGTAACAAATAAACGACACGAAAATGCGAAATACTCGCATGCGAATATTTACTACATCCAAAAGTAAACTACATTATCTACTCACTATCCTGCATCCGGCGGTGCTGCTCCACACGTCCTTGCGTTCATCGTCTTTATAACTTCTGTGTCCTTTGTCACATAATACAGGGTGATGAGCAACACAAACAATCAACAGGTCCAGAGTTGACGTATGTTCTGCACAATGTGCTTGGTTGATGCCTTTATTCGCCATGTGAAAGCTCAGAAAAATCGACCTTGTTCCCAAAAAAATGACTTTTTCACCGCGTAATATTCGCGTTCTGTGAGAAAGTACTCATGACAAAAACAACAGTGCGAATTAATCGCACAAAAAAAATGCCTGCGGCGTGTCTTAGGCCTTAACGGTCAGTTTGCTGATTCTATGACTCTTCTCTGCTTGTGCTGCTGTTACACTGTGTTTTACCATTTACAATGAACCTGTAATTGTTACCAGTGGCCACAGTGGTCGCTGTTCAGCAAAAGTTACACAGAGTCGCTTTAGATATTGAAATATACACCGATCAGCCATAACATCATGACCACTGACAGGTGAAGTGAAGAACATTGATTATCTCATTACAATGGCACCTGTCAGTGGGTGGGGATATATTAAGCAGCAAGTGAACATTTTGTCCTCGAAGTTGATGTGTT